>CAUYRH010129047.1:0-13746 GCA_963574655.1 Perodicticus potto
TTGAGACAGAGCCTCAAGCTGTCACCCTGGATAGAGTGCTGTGACATCACAGCTCACAGCAACCTCCAATTCCTGGGCTCAAGCGAGTCTCTTGCCTCTGCCTCCCAAGTAGCTGGGACTACAGGTGCCCGCCACAATGCCCGGCCATTTTTTGGTTGCAGCCGTCATTGTTGTTTGGCGGGCCCAGGCTGGATTCGAACCTGCCAGCTCAGGTGTACGTGGCTGACGCCTTAGCCCATTGAGCCACAGGCGCCGAGCCCTGGCTAATTTTTCTATTTTTAGTAGAGACAGAGTCTTGCTCTTGCTTGAGCTGGTCTTGAACGCCTGAGTTAAAGCAATCCTCCCACCTCTGCCTCTCAGAGTACTAGGAGTATAGGCGTGAGCCACCACACCCAGCCAAGGATTTTATTTTGTCAGCAGTGGAATATGGGCCACGAGTTTTGGGGAGGTGTTACAGGTTTTATAGTGTCCAAAAAGTACCTCAGAATGTGACCTTAATTTGTAAAAAGGGTCTTTACAGAGATAATCAAGTTAAAATGAGGTTATTAGTGTTAACCCGAATTCAATAACTGAAGTCTTTATACAAAGAAATTTTGACACAGACAAACACAGGGAGAATGCCATGTGAAATTGAAGGCAGAAATTGGGGGTCACCAAAGAAAGCCAGCGAACCACCAGCAAGGGGGAACAGTGTGAAGCAGATGCTTCCTTAGCCCTGAAGGAGCCACCCCCTGCTGGCATCGTGGTCTCAGACTTCTAGCTTCCAGAAAAATCTATCTCTGTTTTCCAGGCCACCCAGCCTGAGCACCCTGATAGGGTACAGGACAGAGCTCCCCAGACAGCCGGTGGAGATGCTCAGTAAGCGACTAGAAACGAGGGCTCAGCACTTGGCAGAGCAGTTTGTGTCTGGAATTGTGAGCCCCTGCTGTTAATTGACGGGAGAATTTCGGCAAATCACTGAACCTCTATTTGTGAGAATGAGATAAAGTCATAATTCGTAAAGCTCTTTGAACGTATTGACAGTTTATTAAAAATGCAAGTATGAATGTTAGATCTGTCCTCTCAGGCCTAGAACTGTGCCTTGTAGACATCTATCAAATTAAAAGACAGGAAAAAATCCCCGTAGTTAACCCTTCACAGCATGAGAGAAGCACGGCTGTCCACCTCCCTTCTCCCTTGTCTGGGTCCCAGGTTCATGCCATCCTCATCCTCTGAATGTGCCCCACTCCCTACACGCACCACCAGCCTCTGTGCTCCTGCGCGTGTGTGCCTTTCCTTTTCTTGTAGAAATTCTTCTGTCATTTCAAGGCCAACCTCAAAAGCCTGTCAGTGAAGACTTCTTTGCCCCAGCCAAAACCCACCCCTTCTGGGCTTCTGTAGGGCTCTGTGTCCAGGCAGATGCATTTAGCAAGTGCTGTGTGTGAGTCTTCAGCTTAGCCCTGCCCTGAGTTTCCTCTTACTCTCTGTATCTTAACAGAGAGGCAATCTGCCTTATCTTTGCAGAGGTTAGCACACTACAACCCCTAGGCCAAATCCTGCCCGCTGCCTGATTTTTTTTTTTTTTTTGAGACAGAGCGTCAAACTATTACCCTGGGTAGAGTGCCGTGGTGTCACAGCTCATAGCAACCTCAAACTCTTGGGCTTAAGCGATTCTCTTGCCTCAGCCTCCCAAGTAGCTGGGACTACATGCGCCCACCACAACGCCCGGCTATTTTTTTTTTTCTTTTTTTTGGCCATTGTTGTTTTAGCTGGCTCAGGCTGGTTTCGAACCCACTGGCCTCTTAGTATAGGACCAGCGCCCTACCCACTGAGCTACAGGCACCACCCCATTGCCTGATTTTTTAAGTGAAGTATTTGTGGGACCTGGCCGTGATAATGTACGTATCTGAACATCACCTATGGCTGCTGTCATGCTACTGTGGCAGAGTTAAGGAGTTGCATCAAAGACTATATGGCCCTAAAGATCTAAAATATTTGCCCTTTGGCCATATGCAGGAAAAGTTTACCAATCCTTATCTTTGCATCCTTCACAGTGCTTCGGACAGTGTCTTGAGTGTAGATGGGACAGGCTTGGGGCTTCCATCAAGTGGGGACATACCCCCCTGGGCAGATTATAGTACAGGATCCAGGAGAGTCCTGAGGGTTCAAGGCCTGGGGGGCAGAGCAGTTAGGAAAGTCACACAAGAGCTGACATCTCCAGTGGGCAAGGCCAAAGTCCAGGTGTCCAGGTTAAGCCTCCAGGCAAAATGGGGTATCTTACTGTTGAAGGCATTTTTTCTTTTTTTTTTCCTTTGTGGGGAGGGTGATCATCACCTCCTGATATCCCACCTATCATGGTGGCCAGCTATGGGTCCTAGATTACCTATTGTCTCCTCTGTCTTTGCTCTTAATATCCTTTTGTTCCTCTTGGAAAGGAATGTTTGAAAGAGGACCGATAGCCCCAGGGTTGCCACTTCCTGAGCACTCACTTGTGCAGACACTGCTGTGCACTGTTGCATTTGCTCTCGTGGCCCCTTCTCTCCAGCCCTGTGGGTTGGTTTTTTTTTTTTTTTACAGGTTTTGGCTGGGGCTGGGTTTGAACCCGCCACCTCCGGCATATGGGGCCGGCGCCCTACCCCTTTGAGCCACAGGCACTGCCTGGGTTTTTATTTTATTTTTTTAATCATTACAGAGGTGGGAGTCTAAGCTCAGAGAAATTAAGCAACTTCATAAAGATCACACAGCTGGCAAGTGACAGAACTGGGAATGCAGCATGAGTCTCTCTGACTTGTGTAACCCCTTTAGCACACTGTCTTCAGCCTGGAAGCTGAGCAAGATGAGGGAGGCAGGAGACTGTGTTCTAATCTGAGCTTTATCCCATCCCTTGCCTAACCCTGGATAAAGTGACTTCATCTCTCTTCATAGAGCAAGAAAGGGAAGCTGTCCTAGTGAGGCTAGCAGTGACCCAGGAGTTAGAAGACCTCTGCCAAGCTGAATACCCCTTAGGTTCTCTTGTCAGGGCTCTGTGTGACTTTGGGACAGTCATGTCACCTCTCTGAGACCCAGTAGCAAAAGGAGGATTCAGGATACACATGCCTGCAGCCCTCGGGGCTGTGGCTCCCCTTGGCAGCACATTAGAATCACAGAGGGCTCTGCTAGCCTCTCTGAGCATGCAGGCCAGGCCTCAAGGATTTTACCAAAGCTCTTGGTGGGACGAGAACGCAGGCTCTAAGGATGCCAGCCTTCAAGACTCCTGGGATGGTATGGCCGTGTGCATGACACGCTGGCATTGTCCCTGGATCTGAAAGCCCCTCCACAGCAGGCTGGTGGCCCCAGCCCCACAGCCACCAGGCAGCTTCCCCTCCTCTTTTCCTCCCCTCCCTTCCAGGCAGGGCAGCCCAAGCTGCCAGCTGCTAGCAAGGCCTATTGTTCAGCAGTGACAAGAAATGGCTGCGGAGCACAGGCCTGGAGAAGGCTGGAGGAGGGGGGGAGGGGTGGGGCGAGCTGGGAAATGTCTCCCAACACCAGCTTCCCCCAGGGGATTTGGCCTGCATGCCTGGGAGAAGTCAGAGAGTCTATCCCCTCCCTCCTTAGGGTCTAACAGACTTTACTTTCCAGTAGTCTTCTCGGGATGTGATTATGGGTGGAAGTGTGTGGCACTGTTTTTGTGTGTCAGCTTGGGGAGTCAGGCAGCCTGCAGCAAAGGATTTATGGTCACTCATCTCCCAGCTGAGTGCCTGAAAGCGGTGCCAGGTGGCCAAGTGCTTTTGAAATGCTATTCTGAGTCAATCCAATCCAGACTCTTCTTGGGCCTGGAGAGGTTGCAGCCGGGATGATGATGATGATGATGATGATCCTTGACAGTTGCTTGCACTTCACATACGTTTGCTCTATTTGATTCTCTTGATGATTCTGGACTGAGTTGATGGGGGGATTGGGCAAGCAGGCCTGAGGAAACTGAGGTGCAAAGAGGGGCACAAAGAAACTAGGTGAGGCCCAAATTCTGGACATTCCCTTTGTCATCCCGAGGGGGCAGTGGGGGATGAGGCTTCAGGGCTTAAAGAAATTGGCCAGAAATTTATTTATGAAGAAATAAAGATCCTAGCAAGTGATGGAGCCAGGAGTCACATATCCTCTTGGCACTTTGTAACAGGGGCTTGGTGGGAACCAAAGCTATTCAGAGCTTTGTTTCTGTCCCGTCTGTCTCTGAGGCCCTCTTTCCCCCTGGCCCAAACACACACACTCAGAGTTGAAGGGGCAGGAGTAGCTCACCTAGGGGGTCACTACCTTGCCCATGGCGTTGTCCCAAACATTCTTCCTCAGAGACAGGCACTTGCTGTGTTAGCTCGGCTTAGAGAAAGGCCATGTCCCCCTCCAGCCAGACTGCTGCCCCTCTGCCTTGCCAGTGCAGAAATCCTATAGGTGCCAAGCTGTCCCCCACAATCTCTGAGTCTCTCTGCCTTTTTCTCCCTTCTCCCTTGTGGCCTCCTAGTCAGTCTCTCTCTGTCTCTGTCTTTCTGCATGCTTTGCTGTCCCAGAGCAGCTGAGTCTAACCTTAGGAGCTGGGTGACACAAGATCCCTGCCCTCTTGAGGCCTTGGGTTTCCAGGTCCGATGTGTTATACTTGGCTACAGCTCCTGTGCTTGGAGGCTTCATGGGGCTGGGTAGTTCTGGGCTCAGGTTCATTAAAGTCTGGGGACCTCTGAGTCACTTCCTGGGGTGCTCACCCACTGGTCCAGGACTTCAGTGTTGCAGGCTCAATTGAGGTAGAGGTTGTCTATCTGTTTTCCAGGTTGGCCTGAGCAGCCCCTCCTGGCTGTATGTAGCTGGCCTGCAGGTATGGAGGGAGATTCTAAGCAGACAGGCTGCCTGGGTTGGCTGAGCTGGGGATGCCAGCTCCTAGGGGAGTGTGCTCTAAGGAAGAATGTCTGGGAAGACAACGGAAGCCTATGGTGCTAACAAGGAGTAGGCTGCAGAATTTTGAGTCATTTGTTCTAAGTGGTCTGCAAACAACATATGTGATGCGAGCAGGGGACCCTGCAAGGGCTGGGGGCCTGTCCCCTCAGGGAGATTGAGTGGAGGAGAACTACCTTTGTAAAGTACTTTGTCTTGACAGAAAGTGTGGGCCCTGAGCTGGGCCCTCTCTGGTCATTTCTCACTGATCTAGGAAGGGAAATTAGTGCCCAGAAATGTTAGGCAAGTTGTCCAAAGCAGGGAAAGAGGTGAGGAAATTTCACCCCAAAATATGACTCCTTAATAAAGCATATTTTGAATTAGGCCAGGTACAGTGGCTCACGCCTGTAATCCTAGCACTCTAGGAGGCTGAGGTGGATGGATTGCTTGAGTTCAGGAGTTCAAGACCAGCCTGAGCAAGAGTGAGACCCTGTCTCTATTAAAAATAGAAAAACTAGCTGGGTGTTGTGGCTTATGCCTGTAGTCCCAGCTAACTCATGAGGTGGAGGCAAGAGGATTGCTCAAACCCTAGAGTTTAAGGTTGCTGTGAGCTAGGATGATGCTGACACTCAACCCAGGGTGACACAGTGAGACTACATCTCAAAAAAAAAAAAAAAGAAAAAAGAGTATTTTCAGTTAAAGGCCCTTAAAAATCAACAGGTCTTGCAAGAGGCTTTCCCTCTGTCTTCACAAAACCAGACCCATCAAAAAGTCAATTAAGGCTCGGCCCCTGTAGCTCAAGCAGCTAAGGCACCAGCCACATACACCAGAGCTGGTGGGTTCAAATCCAGCCCGGGCCTGCCAAACAACAATGACAACTACAACCAAAAAATAGCCAGGCATTGTGGCGGGCACCTGTAGTCCCAGCTACTTGGGAGGCTGAGGCAAGAGAATCGCTTAAGCCCAGGAGTTGGAGGTTGCTGTGAGCTGTGATGCCACATCACTCTACCCAGGGCGACAGCTTGAGGCTCTGTCTCAAAAAAAAAAAAAAGAACAATTGACTTCCCGTCCCCATCCTTCCCTGTTACCTCAGTATATCGCAGGAAAGAAGCAAAAATGCAACCAGACCTGGCTCAAATTATTTTAAATATAATACCTGTCTCTCAGGTTAATTTAATTTCCAAGGTGAACCATTTGGAAGTCAATCTGTTTTCCCATATCCATTCATTTTCCGAAGTATATATCTATCCTCCCTAGTAAGCACTTACTGCATTTAATAGAATCACCTGTGTGCCTCATCTCCCCCCCCCTTCCCTCTAATATGAGAGTATTTAAACTTCTGGACCCCATGAGGATATGGAATAGTCACTGTGATTCTTCCCATACACCTCTTTCTCTTATTAATCTGCCTCATTGTGAGTTGATCTTTCAGTGAACCTTCCCAGGCAAAGGGGAAGTTTCCTCCCACCACACAATGGCACAGCTGGTCCCTGGGAGCTGGAACCTGAGTACCCCCACGGGACTGTCCTTCCACAAGGACACACTCCTCTGCTGTCCAGGGGACCCAGGCCACACTGGGTTAGAAAACTCACTGTGAACCCTGGCTGGCTTAGGGTTGGCTCAGAGAAGAATGAGGGACCAGGTACACTTTCTGGTCCCTAAATCCTAGAAGTTGGTGTCCCCAGCCTGCTGGGTCCCTCAGCATGGCTAGAGCTGGCTGGTCAAGAGAGGATCTGTAGGAGGGAGATGGGCTCACACCACTGAGGTTTATCCCCGAGGGAAACAGATGACTTGTGGCTGATGGCCAGTAGTAGCGGGAAGACTGGCTAGGACAGCTGCAGGTTGGGACACCCTTGTGAGTCCTTGGCTCTTACATACAACTACCCTTTACTGACTCATTCTCCTGTGTTCCTCATCACAATGCTGTGGTGTTAGCCTCAAACTCCTGGGTTTAAGTGATCCGCCTGCCTGAGCCCTCTGAGCAGCTGGGACTACAGGCACCCACCATGCCCAGCAAATTTTTTTATATTCATTAGAGACAGGGTCTTCCTCTTGCTCAGGCTGGGCTGGAGCTCCTGAGCTCAGGTGATCCATCCTCCTCCACCTCCCAGAGTTTCAGGATTACAGGCATGTGCCACCGCGGCCGGCCATCTAAAGTCATTCTTGACTCTCCCCTTTCCCACCTGCACCTTCTCCATCCGCAAACTTAACTTACTCTGCCTTCCAGACAGATGCATGATCCTTTGGCACCTCCACCGTCCCCATCACCTCTCACCAGGATTCGCATGACAGCCTCCTAGATGATCTTCATGCTCTCATCGTTTTTTGAATGTTTGTCCTCAACAGAGCACCCAGAGTGATACTGGAGATATACATTCGTCCTGAGTTTCCTAATATAAGCACCTGGGGACCTTGTGAAAATGTGGATCCAAGTTCAGCAGGTTTGCAGTGGGTCTCAGAGACTGCATGTCTGCATGTCCAGGCAATGGTGATCCAAGAGGGAGATTTGGGAGTCTTGTGCTCCAACCTGTCCACTGGCTTTCTTGGAATAAAATCCACAGTTCTTGTCATGGTCTTTGTGGCCCCAGCAGCTTGTCACATCCTATACCTCCCCTCTTCCCCACTCATTTCATCGCAGACACACCAGCCTTCTTGCTGTTTCCCCGCCTTGTTCCTGCTCTTCCCTCTGCCTGGCACACCCTCTCCCTTCTCCCGGGTCTGCCTCACTCACAGTCAGTCACTAGCTCCTTCCCTATCTTCTTGTTCTTCATCGCAGGCATCACTTCGTCATAGTACATCTCACAGTATTTAGTTGATGATTGTCTCTCCTTCACTTAATTGTAGAGCTGGGGATGGCTGGAGTGTGTGTGGATGTGTCCCCAGGCCTGGCGGAGGGGCACCTGCTGGGAGCCACCTGCTGAAGGAAGGAATGGAAGGGTTAGATCCTAGTAGTGTCTGCCTTCTGTCTTCTACAGCCATATTTCCCAGCAGGAGGATAGGGCATGGGGCTGAGAAATCATCGTGGTGGGTATTTCCTGATCTCTTCCTGTGTCTGCCATGGGCTGGGGGTTTTTCATGAATTATCTCATTAAGCTTCTCTATCACCCAGGGAGGTGGGCTCTGTCATCACCAGCTCCCCTTGGGAGTGGCCTCCTATGCTACCCCACAGTTAGTAGAGCTCCCTCCTTTCTGCCCCTGTAAGTGGTCTGACTTCCCTGCCCTATCATGTCTTAGAGCCAATGTGTGGGCAACTGGCAGGGAGGAAAAGCGTCTAGAACCCTCCCAGACCTGAGCACTTGTATAATCTAGCCCCTCCCCACTCAGGGAGCACTAGGACCCTGGTGAGGGTTGGGCGCGGTGAGAAAAGGGAGGTGGCTCCCCTGGAGAAAGGAGGTCAGATAATTTCCTTTTTTAATTTTTTCTAATAAGACTAAATGTATTTGATACCCTAGTCAAGGTGTTGATTATTATAAGTATCCAACAGTATAAAAAATACAAAACAGATCGGTAGATTTCTGATGTATTAATATAAAGTACATGACTACATACAGTATATAATTGATGGAGACAATGATTTGTGTGCTGGTCTTGAGAGAGCTAGTTCCCTTTCCCAAATGAAGTTTTGTGCCGTTAGCCTGAGCCTCCACCCCCACCCCCACCCCACTGGGTGGCACTTGGGGCTCCAGATGCTCCCTCTAGGCCTTTGGCTGGGAAGATGAGAGGAGCTGCTGGCAGCTGGTGCTGAAGGAGAGGGGCTGCCTGGCCCTGCCCTGAAGAAGAGGACAGTGGGCTGCAATCTCTTTAAAGTTGCTTTTACATGTTTCATTAATAGACTTTGTAAAAAGATCATTTTTAGATTTATAGAAAAATTCTGCAACCAAATAAATAAATAAATAAATAATTAATTAACATAGGCTTGGCGCCTGTGGCTCAGCGAGCAAAGGCGTCAGCCATGTACACCTGAGCTGGCAGGTTTGAATCCAGCCCCAGGCCCGCCAAACAACAATGACGGCTGCAACCAAAAAATAAATAAATAAATAGATTTATAGAAAAATTGCTAAAATGTACAGAATTCCCATTTACCCCCTCTCCTCAGCCCCCTCCCACATTTATTCTATTGGGTGTTGGTTGCCCTAAGGTTGCCAAACATAGGGAGAATGGGAAATTGTAGGTAGATGTACCTTTATTTACAAAATATTCATTATGAAATTTTACAAAATAGTTACAAAATATTCTCTACATGTTGGTCACTTTTTTATAACAAGTAGTTTATAAGTAAAGGAACATTTAGCTACAATTTCCTATTTTCCCTATGTATGGCAAATTTGTGGACAACTTTTGGGATAACCTATATTATTAACACTTGGCATTCCTCTGTGTGTGTGTGTGAGAGAGAGAGATAGAGAAAGAGTCACTTGTTATAATTGATGAGCCAATACTGATATGTTGTTATTTAACTGCAATCCATAGTTGGTATCAGAGTTCACTTTTGGCGCTGCATAGCCTATGGATTTTGACAAACATGTAAGGATGTGTATCCACAATCAGAGTATCATCCACAGTAGTTTCACTGCCCTGAAAATCCTGTGTCTATCCCTCATCCCTCCCCAGGAATCTAGGCAACTCTGATCTTTTCACTATCTCTAGAGTTTTACCTTTTCCAGAACGTCATATTCCAGGAATCATACAGTACGCAGCCTTTTCAGGCTGGCTTCTTTCACTTAGCAATACACGTCTATAGTTCCTCTATGTCCTTCCATGACTTGACATCTTGATGGCTGTTTAACCCTGAATAATAATCACTGTTTGGGTAAACCATCATTTGTTTATCCTTTACCCACCGAAGGATACCTTGGTGGAATGAATCAACATTTATGTGCAGGGTTTTGTGTGAACATAAATTTTCAACTCATTCGAGTAAATATCTAAAAGAGTAATGCCAGGATTATATGGTAAGAATGTTTTTAACTTTGCAAGAAACTGCCAAACTGCCTTCCAAAGTGGCTCTACCATTTTGCATTCCCCAAGTAGGACTCTCATTTAGCAATGAATGAATGAGTGTCCCGTTGCTCCTCATCCACTTTCAGCATTTGATGTTGTCAGTGTTTTGGATTTTTAGGCATCATAATAGGTATGTAGCAGTACCTCATTGTTATTCTAATTTGCAATTCCCTAATGGGTATTACCTTGAGCATCTTTTCATATGTTTATTTGCCATCTGTATGCCTTTAGTGAGGTGTCTGTTCAGATCTTTGCCCAGTTTTAATTGAATTGTTTGTTTCTTATTGTTAAGGTGCTCTTTGTGTATTTTGGATACCACTTCTTTGTCAGATACAAATTTGGGGAATACTTTTTTTCCCAGTCTGTGGCTTATCTTTTCATTCCTTTAACAGTGTATTCTGCAGAGAAGTTTTTAATTTTAATGAAGTCCAACTTAATTGTTTTTTCTTTCATAGATCATACTTTTGGTGTATTTATATAAAGTCATCACCAAATCCAAGGTCACCTAGATTTCTCCTATGCCATTTAGAATTTTTTGTAGTTTCGCATTGTACACTTAGGTCTATGATCCATTTTGAGTTAAGTTTTGTAAATATGTGAGGTCTATGTCTTGCTTCATTCTCTCTGTGTGTCTGTTCTAGCACCATTTGTTGAAAAGACTGTCTTTGTTAAACTGCCTTTGCTCTTTTGTCAAAGATTAGTTGGATTGTATTTTTGTGGGTCTATTTCTGGGGTATCATATTTCATTCATCTATTTGTTTATTCTTTTTTTTTTTTTTTTGCAGTTTTTCACCAGGGCTATTTGAACCCACCACCTCTGGTATATGGGGCCTGTGCCCTACTCCTTTGAGCCACAGGCGCCACCCTGTTTATTCTTTTTTTCAAGACCATGTTATCTTGATCCCAGTGTCTTTAGAGAAAGTCCTGAAGTTGGTAGCTCCGGTTCTCTGACTTTGTTTTCTCCTTCAGTGTTGTGTTAGCTATTCCGGGTCTTTCACCTCTCCACATAAATTTTAGAATCACTTTGCCAATAGCCACAAAGTAGGATTTTTGATTGTGATTGAATTGAATTGATTGAATCTATAGATCAAGTTGGGTGGAACTGATATCTGAACAATCTTGCTACCCATGAACATGGACTATCTCCTCATTTATTTAGACCTGCTTTGACTTCTTTCACCAGCATTTTGTAGTTTTTCTCATACAGACTTTGTACGTTTCATTAGATTCAAACCAGAGTATTTCTTTTCTTTTCTTTTTTTTTTTTTTGAGACAGAGCCTCAAGCTGTCACCCTGGATAGAGTGCCGTGGCATCACAGCTCACAGCAACCTCCAAATCCTGGGCACAAGTGAGTCTCCTGCCTCTACCTCCCAAGTAGCTGGGACTACAGGTGCTCGCCACAACGCCTGGCCATTTTTGGGTTGCAGCCACCATGGTTGTTTGGCGGGCCCGGGCTGGATTCGAACCGGCCGGCTCAGGTGTATGTGGCTGGTGCCTTAGCCACTTGAGCCATAGGCGCTGAGCCACCAGAGTATTTCTTATTTTGTGGTGCTAATGTAAATGGTATTGTGTCTTAATTTCAGATTCTAAAACGTGCAATAGTTTAACATTCCAAACATGAATCAGTTTACTTCTTGACCTTCTAAAGTGATTGTTCCCACTGACCATGAAGTCTCAACTCCTTCCCTGACCAGGCCTCCCCTTCAACCTCACTCCCTCCTGTGTGCCCCCTCATTCAGTGCCCTTTACCTCTATCTTCATAGTACACTGAAACTCTGAATTCCTATTGTTGTTGATGTCAGTGATTACATGTGGTTCTCCCTACTGCGTCTCCCTCCTCATCCTTCAAATCTCACTTGAAATGCCACCTCCATAGAGAGGCCTTCTCTGGCCACCTCGTCCCAACCAGGCACATCACTCTGTTTCCTTCTTTCTTTTTTTTGTAGAGACAGAGTCTCAGTTTGTCGCCCTTGGTAGAGTGCTGTGGCGTCACACAGCTCACAGCAATCTCCAACTCCTGGGCTTAGGCGATTCTCTTGCCTCAGCCTCCCAAGTAGCTGGGACTACAGGCGCCCGCCACAAGGCCCGGCTGTTTTTGTTTTGCAGTTCGGCCGAGGCCGGGTTTGAACCCTCCACCTTCGGCATATGGGGCCGGCGCCCTACTCGATGAGCCACAGGCACCGCCCCACTCTGTTTCTTTCCTCCAGCATTTATTGCCATCTGAAGTCATTTCATTTATTCATTTGCTTCTTTGTTTCTTACCTGTATTCCTTCCTCTACCATATAAACCTCCTGACACTAGGA
Source organism: Perodicticus potto (assembly GCA_963574655.1). Taxonomy (NCBI): domain Eukaryota; kingdom Metazoa; phylum Chordata; class Mammalia; order Primates; family Lorisidae; genus Perodicticus; species Perodicticus potto. The sequence goes on from CAUYRH010129047.1 coordinate 12,179, forward strand.
AATTTATCTTGGTCAATAAGATCCTCAGAGACCAGATGGGCGGGGTGCCCCAGATTATTTATATTACCCCAGGGAAGAGGAAGCACCCCTCCACCCTAAACTTGATGAACATCATGTTTCCAACCAGCTCTGCGACCAGGAATGGAGCCTGATTTACCTGATACAGAACAATAGGGAAGCATAATATTTCTGGCCCTCAGTGTTAAGGACCAAATTCATAACCTCCATGATCATGTGGTTGAAGAGGACCATGGATTATTCAGAAAAAGATTCAGTTGGAGGCAGAAAGGATGAGGTGAGAACTGGTTCGGCCCTAGTAGTGCCATTTGTTTCCTTGGCTGCCACCTCCTCCAGCCTGTCCCATGCGCAACAGCAGAAGAGCTTTCTGGGTGGCGCCTGGGGCTCAAAGGAATAGGGCGCTGGCCCCATATATCAGAGGTGGCAGGTTCAAACCCAGCCCCGGCCAAAAAACTGAAAAAAAAAAAAAAAAAAGAAGAAGAAGAGCTTTCCTTCCACCCCACCATGCTGCTCAGGCTCCTACTCAGGTCTGTACTTTTAGTGGCTCCCTGTTGCCATAAGGAAATATTCCACCCCTTCCCTATGCCTTCACATCCAGACTCTGCTCTCTCCTGCCACACCAACTGTCCTTCATCAAACCCTGCCCATCCTTTGGAGCTCAGACACCCACCTCCTCTGGGAACACTCCCTGTCAGCCTATGGTGCAAGTTCCTGTGTTCCTCTTGTCAGTGTCCTGTTTGGTTTGCTTGGCTCACAGGTTTCTCTGAGGATTTCTGGGTCCTGTTTCAGAGCTCAGGCTCTGGAAGAATAGGGACTGAGTCCAGAGACCGAGCACCAGCTTGTGTGAGTGTGACTTCTTGGAAGGGGGAGGAGGGGAGTTTAAGGGGTCTCCTAGCTGGAGAAGACCTTTATGGACTAAGTCTACTCCTTGGTGGGGGTTAGACCCCCACAAACACACCAGCTCAGAGAAGGTTGGGTATGGCACCCTTTAGGGGGAATCCACGCAGCAATTCCTCCTCCCTTTCCTGGTCTTCCCAACTCCCCCAGGGTAGAGACAGCCGGGTTGACTCAAGTGGCAGGAAAAAAACGCACCCCCCCCAAGCTGCTGCACATCTGTGCCCAGACAAAGCCAGCTATTAATCCTTGCCTTTGTACAAGTGTTTGGGTGTTGAATTCCACTTGGAGCTGCTAGCTTTTGGAAAGGGAGATTGGAGGGGATTTAGTGAAAACAAAAGAAACTCACTGAGGGCAATGGTATGGGAGGGGTTTGAGGGGGCCTAAGGGGAGCTAAGAAACTCAAGTGCATTTACTCTTAGCCTGGTGAGGGCTCCTGGTAGCCCAGCTTCAGCCAGAGCTGAATGTGGCTCCCAAATTCCCAGGGTCTGAGTCACAAAAAGCGGCCACCTCCCAAGAGAAAAACACAGGCACTTTGCAGGGCCTGACAGGGGCCTACCTTCCACTCTAGATGCTGCCTGAGGCACAGCGCGCGGCGCGCCCCGCCCGCCGGGGCGGGGGGGGGGCGCCGGGGGGGGGGGGGTGCGCGCGGCGCG
>CAUYRH010129050.1:0-11970 GCA_963574655.1 Perodicticus potto
TCGTGGAGTACAATGTGCTGGCTTCGTATACAATCTGAAATGTTTTAATCAAACTGTTTAACATAGCCTTCATGGCATTTTCTTAGTTATTATATGAAGACATTTGTATTCTGCATTTAGTAAGTTTCATCTGTACCCTTCTAAGATGCACCGTAGGTATGATCCCACCAATTACCCTCCCTCCGCCCATCCTCCCCCCTCCCCTTCTTCTATTTTATTCTATACAGAGTCTCACTTTGTCACCCTCGGTAGAATGCCGTGGCATCACAGCTCACAGCAACCTCAAACTCTTGGGCTTAAGCAAGTCTCTTGCCTTAGCCCCTCAAGTAGCTGGGACTACAGGCGCCCGCCACAACACCTGGCTATTTTTAGAGAAGAGGTCTCGCTCTGGTTCAGGCTGGTCTCAAACTCATGAGCTCAGGTGATCCACCCGCCTCGGCCTCCCAGAGTGCTAGGATTACAGGCATTAGCCACTGCACTTGGCCCGCTGAAATTTTATTTTTATTTATTTTTTAGAGACAGGGTCTTGCTCTCTTGCCCAGGCCAGAGTGCAGTGACATTATCATAGGTCACATACTCCAATTCCTGGGCTCAAGTGATCCTCCTGCCTCAGCCTCCCAAACTGCTAGGGTTATAGGCCACTGTTTCCATCCTTCCTAAAGTTTTAAAATCCATACGTTTTTAACATTAAGCTCACAGCAGGGTATCAGTTTTTCTTTATACCATTGTTCAAAACTCCATATTTCATGTTCCTCAAAGCATTTCAGTTAGTAGGGCTATGAACAGAAACAAATATTACAAAGGGCTGGACTTGTACTTGGCCGGCTCCAGGTCACCCACCACTGCACGTTGTTTTCATGTGAAGGGTCTCTGTGGGTTTGAGAACCTCTAAGACCAACATGTACACAGTCTACCTGAACACCCAGTATAGCTGGATAGAGTTTATGATGCACTCTAACTAGAATGATCCCCAAATACCTTCATCTGCCTGGCATTATACTTCCCCAAAGGGGAGCCATGGACCTGGAATGTAGGGGGAACCGTCAGTGGAGCTAAGTCTCCATTCTTGATCAGTCCTACCAGTGGCCTCCACATGGCCCTTCTTCCCTGAGGCTCTTGGCTGCATCTGCCACCCTCCCCCTTGATGGACCTTCAACTAGGCACATAGGTTGAGCATGCACACAAGGCCAGACAAGCAGGTTTCTCCTGGGAACAGAAGTGAAAGGCCAGGTCACAGAATGGCTCAATCACCTGTTGGCCCCACTGGAAGGCCAATCTGGCTGCCATCTGGTCTCATCCCATGCCGCAGATGAACACAGATAAAAGCAGAGGCTGCACCACGGGCTGACAGAGCTCCACAGCTGGCCAGGCTTGCCCGCCCTGAGAAGGAAAGCACTTCTTACCTACAGGATGCCTGCTGGGAGAACCCCATCATCCCAGCCCCAGGAAGGGGGTCCCATGGTGAGCAGGCCGGAGAGCCACAAGGCAGACGGTACCATCACCTGATGCTACCGTGTATCACTGTCACCTCCTTCTCTGCTGGGGATGTTCAAGGGCAGAATCCCCTTATTTTTCTCAAGTGCAGCAGGAAAGGTGTAAACATCACAAGGAAAATCATGTAAGAGCACCACCAGTCAAGTGCCCCTGTGTTCCCCACCAGCTGCCTCGTTCCCACTCCCCAACAGGAAAGTCAAGGAGAGGGGCACCTGCTCCAGCAGGTCCTGCTGAACAGGGTGGGACCACCACCAGGAGCCATGGTGGCCTGCTCAGATCAATGGAAAATCATCATCAAATGGAACCAGGAGCCAAGGCGGCCTGCTCAGATCAATGGAAAATCACCATCAAACGGAATGTAGAATAGCCGGGCGTTGTGGCGGATGCCTGTGGTCCCAGCTACTCGGGAGGCTGAGGCAAGAGAATCGCCTAAGCCCAGGAGGTGGAGGTTGCTGTGAGCTGTGTGACACCACGCACTCTACTGAGGGTGATAAAGTGAGACTCTGTCTCAAAATACAAACAAACAAACGGAATGTAGATCATTAGCAAATTCTGTGTTCAAATTTAATTCTAGGCCTGGCATGGTGGCTCCATGCCTGTGATCCCAGCACTCTGGGAGTCTGAAGTAAGTGGATCCCTTGAGCTCAGGAGCTTAAGACCAGTCTGAGCAGGAGTGACATCCCATCTCTACTAAAAATAGAAAAACCAGCCAAGTGTGGTGATAGGGACCTGTAGTCCCAGCTACTCAGTAGGCTGAGGCAGGAGAATCACTTGAACCCAAGAGTTTGAGGCTGCTATGAGCTATGGTGATGCCATGGCACTCTACCCTGGGTGACAGAGTGAGACTCTGCCCCCCCCACACAAATTTTTTAATTTCACACGACTGTGTCATAAAATGGAAGCCTTGGAAAGGATTAAAAACCAGGTAGAGGAGAGACCCCAAGCATATGGTCAGCTGCTTCCTGCAGGACACTCAAAACTCTGTGTTGTCCACGGAGCCTAGATAAAAGCTGTGCCCCTCCCGACAGGCCTTCCCACCTGCGCTCACCTGAGACCTTCCCAACTCCCCCACCAGGCAGAGAACAAATCAGACACCTGCCGGACAGCCTGGGATGAAAGAAAAACACAGGTACTTTTACAAAGGTTTGGACTCTGTAGGTTCCATGTGGTAATAATCACTTACAGTGGAGGGCCCTGACAGCCACACTGGCCAGAACAAACTGAACAGAGCTGCTGGGCCTCCCTTAGGCCTCACCCTGCAGGAGGAAACATTTTTCCCCAGTGGAGTGTGTGAGCCAGGACTGACCCAGAAAAGCATCCATTGTGGGTAGAATTGTGACCCCACTAAAATTCCTATGTTGAAGCCCTAGACCAGTGGTTCTCAACCTTCCTAATGCCGCGATGTATTTTCATCGTTACAAAGGAGTTGCGACCCACAGGTTGAGAACTGCTGCCCTAAACCCAATGTGCTGGTCCTCCAGTGGGGGAGGGGGAGGGTCTTTGGTAAGTGATTAGGTTTAGATAAATGAGAGTGGGGCTCTCATGATGGGATTCGTGCCCTAATAAGGAAAAGAGACAGCAGGGCTTGCTCTCTGCCTACCACCAGGACATCCTCTGTAAACCATGAAGTGCGCCTTCACTAGAAAGGGACCACCCCGGGACCTTGATCTTGGACTTCCAGCCTCCAAAGATGTGAGAAAATAAATTTTTGTTGTTTTACACCACCCAGTCCATGGTGTTTTGTTATGGCAGTGAGTGCAGACTGAGATAGCCTCGTGCCTTTATTACTCAGCAGCTAGTCTGAACAATCTTCAATGTGCAGGCCGGGCATGGTGGCTCACACCTGTAATCCCAGCATGCTGAGGAGGGTAGATCACCTGAGCTCATGAGTTTGAGACCAGACTGAGCTAGAGCCAGACCCTGCCTTTAAAACTAGCTGGCCGTCATCACCGGTGCCTGTAGTCCCAGCTACTTGGGACGCTGAGGCAAGAGAATCCCTTAAGCCCAAGAGTCTGAGGTTGTTGTTAGCTGTGATGCGATGGCACTCTACCAGGAGCAATAAGAAAGTGAGACTCTGTCTCAAAAAAAAAAAGGGCAGCACCTGTGGCTCAAGGAGCAGGGCACCGGCCCCATACACTCAGGGTGGCAGGTTCAAGCCTGGCCTGGCCAAAACTGGAAAAAAAAAAAAAATCTTCAATGTGCATTAATAAACCTATAAATATCCTATATGGAAATGTCCAAATATACCCACTTCTAGCTTCAACAACTATCAATATTTTGCCAATACTATTTTGTCTTTCTCCTTTTTATTAGAAATTTAAAGCAAATCCCAGGTCCCTGCCATTTCCCCATAAATATGCCAGAATGGGACCTAATAAGGACTCCTTTAAACACCATCACATGTCATCACAACAAATTCCTAGCACCAGTCCATGTTCAAATTTCCACAATTATCTCAAAAATGCCCCTCACAGCTGGCTGGCTCGGTCAGGGCCTGCATGCCCACCCCCTATACCTTTATGCCTGATTTACTGGGGAAGGTCATTTGGGAGTGAGCATCTCTCCACTGGACCTGGCCTGGTCCTTCCTTCCATCCTTTGTTGAGACAGTCTCACTCTGTCACTCTCTGTAGAGTGCATGGCATCATAGCTCACAGCAACTCAAACTCCTAGGCTCATGAGATCCTCCTGCCTCAGCCTCCTGAGTAGCTGGGACTACAGGTGCCTGCCACAATGCCCAGCTATTTTTTCTATTTTTAGTAGAGATGGAGTCTTGCTCTTGCTTAGGCTGGTCTTGAGCTCCTGAGCTCAAGGAATCCTCCTGCCTCCACCTCCCAGAGTACAGGGATTGTAGGCGTCAGCTACCATGACCAGCCTATAACTCATTTCTTTTATTTTTTTGTAGAGACAGAGTCTCACTTCATTGCCCTTGGTAGAATGCCGTGGTGTCACAGCTCATAGCAACTTCCAACTCCTGGGCTTAGGCGATTCTCTTGCCTCAGCCTCCCGAGTGGCCTGCCACAGGTGCCTGCCACAATACCTGGCTATTTTTTTTGTTGTTGCAGTTGGGCCGGGGCTGAGTTTGAACCCGCCACCCTTGGTATATGGGGCCGGCTTCCTACTCACTGAGCCACAGGTACTGCCCTAAACTCATTTGTCCTTTTTTTTTTTTTTGCAGTTTTTGGCCGAGGCCGGGTTTGAACCCATCACCTCAGGTATATGGGGCCGGTGCCCTACACTTGAGCTACAGGTGCCACCCCTAAACTCATTCATCTGTTGGCTGTATCCTTTAAAAAACAAGTAAAGCAAAATCCTTCATCCACTCTTTGTATAACCAAAGCAAACCAAGTACTCAGCCCCCATCAGTTCTAGGGTAAAAAGCTGCTGCCCTCATGACCTCTACCTGCAGATTTTTATTTCTGGCTGGACAAGCAAGAGACACCGAAGTTCAAAAGAAAGATGTTGTCTCTTCCCCACAATACACTTCGTGGGAGTATGACCACTCTCACTGCCTAAAGTTTCTCAATTGACCAATCCCAGGAGTGCGACCAAGGCTCTGACTGGCAGAGCTGGGCAGAGGCTTCCGCAGCAATGGTGGCCCTGACCCAACCAGCTCTGGAGGACCTCCAGCCACCCAGAAATGGGGTGCCTCACAGCTGCCATGGTGGTCACAAAGTTCACAACATGTGGTGGTGGCTGCAAGCACCTTTTCTACTGGAAGCACAGGGGCCCAGGGCCATAGACGCAGTCCCATGTCCATGGTACCAGCTCGTCTGGGGAGCGTCCAGTCCTCCCAGGATAAATTGGGCCTTCTGCCTCACCCCTCACCGCACACCCCCTGGCCACGTGCAGGGTCTGACAGAGGAACTGGCAGTCTCAGCCATCCCGGCTGCCCCCTTCACCCAGTCAGAGCTCCTCGGCTCAGCTCATCTTTGCTCTGGGTCAGGTCTGAGGGGACAGGGCTGCCCAGACCTCCAAGCAGTTTCCTGTGTAGTCACATGACAGTGGGAGCAAAGCCTTCCCAAATTTGCACGTTCATTACCTTTAGTAAGGACAGCAAGACCCAGTGTGCAAGTCTGTCCCAGATGGAGCAGCACAGGGCAGTGAGCGTGGAGCCCCGGCGTCACACTGGATTCCGTGCTCAGGCAGCTCTGGCTATGAACTAAGGTCTTCCCTCCCTCAGCGTCGCAAAGCGCCTCACTCCTGAGCCCGGGACAGGCTGCAAGAGGGACTCTGTCTCTGCACAGGCTTGCAGCTGCCCTGTGGACAGAGATGGACAGAACGTGGCTGGACAGCGCGCAAGGGGTGAGGAGCCAGATGGGAGTGACACTTGGTGCCAGGGCTGAGTGCCTGAGCCCAGCTGTGGGCCTGGGGTGGGGCGGACAGGTCAGTCTCTGATCTGAGCTGGGCACTCAGTCCCAGTGCCTGTCCGGGGTGCTCAGCACCACGGCACAGCTGCCTGTGCACTGCTGGACCTCCTTCTCCTACATGGGAATTTTCCTGTTGAGCTACTTGGGACACCTGGGAAGCCGAGCTCTTCTTTTCAGGTTGATTTTGCAAACTACATGAAGCACAACTGCTTACCATAGCCCCAGCCAGGTCCCCAAGATGGTGCAGCCCATGGCCCAGCAGCCCTACGCCTCCCCACACCTGTGAGTTCTCTGGTGCCGCGCAAAGAAGCCCAGGTGGTAGAAGCCTTTTCCACAGTGGTTATACTCTTGGAAACACCTGGTCAGGTGCAGCCTCGGGTGGATGCTGAAGCCCTTGGGCCAGCAAGAGGCATTGCTGCCCTGGGCGCAGGTGTAGGGCTTCTCCCGCTGTGCGCCCTCTGGTGGTGGCTGAGGTTCTCCCAGGTGTGCACCCGCTGGTGTGACAGAAGGTTCCGCCTCTGCGTGAAGCCCGTACCACTGTCACCACACAAGTGAGGCCTGTGCTCAGTGTGGACGCTGCAGTGCTTGGCCAGCCCATCCTCAGGCTGAAGGCCCCACACGCCTCGCAGCACAAGGGCTTTTCACTCGTGTGATTCCTCTAGTGGCACCTAAGGTTTGAAACCCACATGAAGGTCTGGCCACACTGGGAGCAAGTGAAGGACGTGGTCCCTGTGTGCACCATCTGGTGAGCAGTCAGGGGCTATGGCAGCTCAGCGCTTTTCCGCAGGTACCACAGATGAATGAAAGCTCCGGGGGCCGTGGCACTGCCCACTCGCCTGGCACTGGAAAGCTGCAGGCTTCTCAGCTCTTTCTGAGGCAGTTCTGGGAAGCTTCTCATCACCTGAGTTCAAAACAAAGCTCTTCTGAAAGCCCATGCCTTCCCCGGCTTTTTCTTGCCTGTGGATTTTCTCACCAGCCCAACTCAATCACAGAGTCTCCTGTGGTCAGTGGATTTTCTTTGTCCCTAGGGAGGAGAAGAGGCACATTTGCACAGAGCTGGTGGCCCCATGGACAGGCCAGCCCATGCAGCAGCAATCCAGCAAAGCATAAAGAGACACTATGAGGGCGGGCATGGTGGCTCACACTGCTAATCCTACAACTTCAGAGGCTAAGGCAGGAGGATTGCTTTAGGCCAGGTGTTTCATACCAGCCTGGGCAACACAGCAAGACCCCACCTCTACAAAAACAAGAACTAGGTAGGCATACTGGTGGGCGGCTGTAGTCCCAGCTGCTTCAGAGGCTGACGTGAGAGGATTACTTGAGCCTAGGAGTTCAAGGTTACAGTGACCTATGATTGTGTCACTGCACTCCAGCCTGGGTGACAGAGCGAGACCTTGTGTCTAAAATAAAATAGAATGAAAGAAAAGCTACTAAATATGAAGCTACTTATTTCAACTTACTCAGGGAGTTCAGTCTAAAAACTGCATATTAGTGATAAAGATATTGTGTTCAAAGTAGCTCACACACGAGCTAAAAATGGTGGAAAATGTAAAATGAACTCAGTGCTCATCCCACTAGGCAGCAATTATGCAAATCCTGACATGAGGGGAACGAGAGCAGGTTTACGTGGCCTGTGGGTCACCTGCATGGACCGCCCACAGACACAAAAACGCAGTCTAGTGTGGAGGGCACCCTCTCGCCCTTCATCTGTCTGTGTCACAGGCCCGTTCATGTGGGCAGAGGGACTGCCCAGGGCCAGCATTCAGAAGCCATGGGAACTTTCCACGAACCTGAACCATGTGCCCTAAGCAAGAGCGAGACCCCATCTCTAAAAAATAGCCGGGCATTGTGGTGGGCGCCTGTAGTCCTGGCTACTTGGAAGGCTGAGGCCAGAAAATCACCTAAGCCTAAGAGTTGGAGGTTGCTGTGAGCTGTGACGCCACGACTCCACGGCACTCTACCAAGGGTGACAAAGTGAGACTCTGTCTTAAAGAAAAAAAGGAAAGAAAAGAAATTGAGAGCTATCGCATGTTTATCTCATGTTAAGTTTTCGGTTCTCCCTAAACTGATCTATAGATTCAACACAACTCCAAGCAAAATCTCAGCAGGCTTTTCATAAAAATTAACAGGCTGATTCTAAAATTTATATGAAAATGCAAAGGACTTTGAAGAATTTGAAGGACAAAGAAGATTTACACTACCTGATTATAAGACAACCTATAGGCTCAGCACTGTAGCTCAGCGGCTAGGGTGCCAGCCACATACACCAGAGGTGGTGGGTTCAAATCCAGCCCGGACCCACCAAACAACAATGAGAACTAGAACCAAAAATTAGCCGGGCATTGTGGCAGGCACCTGTAGTCCCAGCTACTTGAAAGGCGGAGGCAGAAGAATCTCTTGAGCCCAGGAGTTGGAGGTTGCTGTGAGCTGTGATGCCACGGCACTCTATCCCGGGTGACAGCTTGAGGCTCTGTCTCAAAAAAGAAAAAAGAAATAGTGTCCTTTGCTGCAGAAAAGAGTCTAATTTTGATAAAGTCCAGTCTGGCAGTTTTTCCTTTTGTTGCCTGTACCTTTGGTGTCGTACTCAAGAAATCATTTACAAATCCAACATCGAGAAGCTTTTGCTCGCTTGCTTCTTCTAAGAGTGGTATTGTTTTGGGTCTCACACTTAGGTCTTTGTTTGACTTTGAGTTACTTCATTCTTGTTTATTGGACTGGCATGGTGGCCCTCACCTGTAATCCCAATACTGTGCAAGGCCAAGACAGGAGGATTTCTTTTTTTTTTTTTTTTGAGACAGAGACTCAAGCTGTCACCCTGGATAGAGTGTTGTGGCACCACAGCTCACAGCAATCTCCAATTCCTGGGCTCAAGCGAGTCTCTTGCCTCCGCCTCCCAAGTAGCTGGGACCACAGGCACCCGCCACAACGCCCGGCTATTTTTGGTTGCAGCCGTCTTTGTTTGGGGGGCCCAGGCTGGATTTGAACTCGCCAGCTCAGGTGTACACAGCTAACACCTTAGCCTGTTGAGCCACAGGTGCCAAGCCAACAGGAGGATTTCTTAAAGCAAGGAATTTGAGCCCAGCCTAGACAACATAGCAAGCCATCTATACAAAAAAAAAAAAAAAAATAGCCAGTAGTGGTGGTGCACACCTGCAGTCCCAGCTACTTGGGACACTGAAATGGGAGGATGGCTTGTCCTCAGGCATTGAAGGTCACAGTGATCTGTGACTCCAGCCTGTGTGACAGTTGTAAGACTTTCCCCCCCACCAAAAAAAAAGAATTATATAATCTTTGGTACAAGGGTCCAACTTCATTCTTTTGTATTTGAATACCAAATTTCCCAACACCATTTCTTGGAAAGATTGTCCATTCCCTTGTTGAAAATCATTTGACAATGTAGTTGAGGGTTTATTTCTGGGCTCTCTGTTCGATTCCACTGATCTGTATGTCTGTCTTTATTCTAATACAAGTAAAAGATTTTTTTTTGAGACAGAGTCTCAAGCTATTGCCCTGGAGTGCTGTGGTGTCACAGCTCACAGCAACCTCAAACTCCTGGGCTCGAGTGTTTCTCTTGCCTCAGCCTCCCAAGTAGCTGCCACCACAGGTGCCCACCACAATGCCCGGCTATTTTTTGTTGTTGTTGTTGTTGCGGTTGCCATTGTTGTTCTAGGGGGCCCAGGCCGGGTTTGAACCCATCAGCCTCAGTGTACATGGCCGGCATCCTACCCACTGAGCTATGGGAACTGCCCACAAGTAAAAGATTTTATACCTATGGATGCTGGTAACCCAGGGCCTCAACAGATCAAGCACATAAGTACTGCATATGATTCCATTTATATAACTCTCATGAAAAGACAGAATTATAGAAATAGAACAGATTAATAGTAGCAAGTCATGAAGGAAGGGTAGGGGTGGGAGGGAGTTGGTGTGGCTATAAAAGGTAACCTGAGGGATATTGGCTGAGGGGCTGTCCTGTGTCTTGACTGCATGGATGTCAGGATCCTGGCTGTGGCCTACTACAGGGCTCAGTGTGCTACCTGGGGGGGAAGGGACCCAGCATCTCTATTATATCTTACAACAGCATATGACTCTACAATTATCTCATAAACCTTAATTTAAAATATAAGTCTAGTATTGAGAGAGTATACCCAGGAAGGATGAGTTCTAGGAGAACAGAGGTCTTCTCAAGGAGACCCCAAGGATGTACCTGCAGGGTCCTCTCCATGGTGACTCAGCTGTAAGGAATTTGTAGACTTAATTTCCTGGGACGTGGAAATTTCCACTTCTGTGAAATCCTGTAGTTCTGTGGGGGCTGGAACAGCATCTCCCCCTTGATTCCAACTGACCAATGAGAAAGGTACTCGTGGACTGGAACTTTTTGACTGGAGATTAAAAAGGAAAGACCAAGCCAGTTGGGGAGCATGGCCATGTTGAATTCTTCTATGCCATTTGCTCCACCGGCTGAAATAAAGCCCTTCCTCTTATAAACATGGTGTTTGGGTGCTCTTCCTCGCCATTGGGCCTCACCTTCCTGCAACATTTTTGGTTCCCTGACCAGGAAGCGAGGCCACCCGAGGAGAGAACTGGCTGAGACACACCTGATAGTTGCTGCCAACCCTCTGGACACCCACAGCGGTGGGGTCAGATCAGCCTGGGAGACGTGAACCACCGAGTGCACCAGGGATGGGTTTCGCATCTCTGTGTGGAGGCCTCCACTGGACAGAGAAAGGACACCCTTGGCAGGTCTTCAAGGAGTCAAATGCTGGGAGGAATTGGCACGCGGGAACTGGCACCTGCACTGGGAGACATCTAAGGCAAGGTGGGATCAATCCGGGGGTCCCACTATTTGAGAGCAAGCGGGGATCCAATCAACCCCTGGGCGTTAGATCACTGGCAGGACTGGGGAGAGGGGTATAAGAGAGTGTGGATGTGGCATGACAGACTGGACACCAAAGATGGGGTTCTGACTTCCCCTCACAGGGCCTAGGGGAGGGTTGGTTTGCCTCCTATGGCTAAGTGGTAGTTGGAGTGGGAAATTGAGACTGCCCAGGTTAATAAATGGGTTGGAACTATGTGCATGTGAGTGCTTGGGAACTGATTGAATGGGTAACAATAGGTGGCGTTTTAGGCCCCATTCTTTTCAAAGGGTGTGTGACTGGCCCCCATCTGTATCCATGTTTTTACCCTATTTGTAATGTGTTTGTGGTTTGTCTGAGGGAAGGAAATGGGAAACACACCGGGAAGCCCATCCTGTTAGGAACTGTGCCGAAGCTTTTTGAAAAGGAGCGTACAGGAGACTGCTATAACCATGTCTCTGGGGAGACAGAGAACTTTGAACAGGAATGACTCAAATGCCTTGATGTTCAGGTGATTGTGCTATCCTTTAAGATAAAATTAGTTTTAAACCTGTTATTAAAGTTCAAAAGTTCAAAGATTATAAAACTGCCACCTCTGTAATATTTCTAAGTTCGCTAGATTTCACTGTGAGCTTATGTTCTTGATTTTAAGCCCATGTTCCCATGAGGCCCAAGGGCATGTTCCCCATACTTAGGCCAGCTGCTGGGCACAGTCTAGTGCACATAGCCTCTTCTCTGCTCCATCTTTGCCCCTTGGCTATTCTGAGAGAAACTGGAGGTTCATAAAAGGAAATTTGTGAAGGAATTTGCATGTGATCCAGTTGGCTATCCAGTATTGACTTTAGAATCTTTTGGCTTGTAATCTTTTTTTTTTTTTGAGACAGAGCCTCAAGCTGTCACCCTGGCTAGAGTGCCATGGCATTGCAGCTCACAGCAACTTCCAATTCCTGGGCTCCAGTGAGTCTCTTGCCTCTGCCTCCCAAGCAGCTGGGACTACAGGCGCCCGCCACAACGCCCGGCCATTTTTTTTTTTTTGGTTACAGCCGTCATTGTTGTTTGGCGGGCCCCGGCTGGATTCGAACCCGCCAGCTCAGGTGTACGTGGCTGGCACCTTAGCCCGTTGAGCTACAGGCGCCGAGCCATGGCTTGTAATCTTGCTTGAACAAATGTGTTAAGCCTTTGATATTTAACACACCTTCCAAAATCAAAACTCTAAATTTTGTCTCTTTGAAATATTAAGACCACTAAAAA
>CAUYRH010129052.1:0-32816 GCA_963574655.1 Perodicticus potto
GTCTTGGTGTGTGCCACACCTTTTGGGGGCAAAACACGATTGTAAGAGGGACTTTACCCAACAAATGCAATCAGTGTAACATGGTTTCTTGTACCCTCAATGAATCCCCAACAATAAAACAAAAACAAACAAACAAACAAAAACAAAAAAAACTTTCTGTTAGTGGGCCTAAATACCTGAGCTGTAAGCTTTGGAATGTTCCTTAGCTTTGTTTTTCTCCTTTGGGTGAGACAGGAAGGCTAAAGTAGGTTGTAGTCAGGTAATTGCCCTTTTTCCAGGTCAGAAGTCTTTGGTAAAGTATTTTCCCTTGAAGAGTAGTCTCTTCTTTTATGTAGAATGAAACGGGGGTATTTCAGAACAGGTGCTTTCCCTTTCCTTCCTGCCAGAAACAAGAGGAGATTTTCTTTTTTTCAGATATTTACTGTGAGAGCAGAGCAGAGTTGGTGGAGGTAAGACCCTTGAAATTGTGGGACTCCAGGAATTTCTCACTCTCAAACTAGTTGGCCATCAGCCTCCAGCAAATCTTCAAAATTAATATTTAATTATTCCTACCTGATTATAGTTCCAGTGACTTATGCTACAGGTGAGCAAATCTCAGCTATGCCTCTGTGTTCATCTTTCTCTCTTGATTTTGAAGTGACTCTTTTCTCTGTGACCTCAAATCTCTTATGAGTCTAAAAAAGTCATTGATTTTCAAAGTACTCAGATTTTGTCTTGATGTAAGGACAGGACTAATAATGTCCAAGTCTTTATATAGCCAAACTCTAGAATTTTAATTGCTTTATATTTTTAGTGTGAGATTGTGTGCAACACATTCTTGCAACTTCTGTCTGAACAATGTCTTTATAGGTACATCTGCAGAGGTATACTGAAAAATAGTTTTACTATTTTACATCTGCAGTAAAAATAGTTTTACTATTTTACCTCTGTACATCTGCAGAGGTATACTGAAAAATAGTCTTACTGGGTAAAAAATTCTAAGTTGACAGCTTTTCTTTCCAGTTCTTTAGCTGTGCCATTCCATTGTGTTACAATTTCAGTCTTATTATTCTTCCATTGAAGGTGATGTGTCTCTACCACCATCACCACCACCACTCCACATCCCCTCAGCCTGCCCTCCCAGCTTTTAGGATTTTCTCTGTGTCATTGCTATCTAGCACTTCTACTGTGACACCTAGGATGGCCTTTCTTTATTTATCCTTCTAGGGGTTCTTAGAGATTTTTGAAAAAGCTCAGCTATAATTTTTTTCAAATATTGTGTCTGGTCCATTTTGTTTCTCTTTTTTCTTCTGGCATTGACTCATTACACATTTGATAGGCTTCTCTTTATTCATTACTTTAGACTTTCATTAATATGTGCCTTAGTTAAATCTGTTCATTAACTTTCTAATTTCAGATATTTTATTTTATGTTCTAGAACCTCAGTTCTTGAACATAAAGAACTCGTATCTCCAATTCTCTGGTGAAACTCTCAATATTTTTTATGTACTTTCTATAATTTTTCTCTAGTCTCCTAAACATATTAATTACAACTAAAGTCTCTATCTACTAACTCTGATATCTAGATTACATTTGATTATTTTATTATTGCTTGCATATTTCCCCTTAGCTTTTGTAATATTGTCTCTTGGCATACCTAAAAAATTTTGTTAACAACTCAAGTGCCCATCAACTCATGAATGGTTTAATACACTGTAGTATATGTATACCAGGGTATACTATGCAGGCATAAAAAGATTGAGACTTTGTATTTTTTATATTTACCTGGATGGATTTAAAGAACTTTCTCCTTAGTAAAGTATCTTAAGGATGGAAAACCAAACATCCGATGTACTCAATACTTAATTTGAAACTAGAAGATTAACAACTACAGGCCCACATGAAAGAAAAGAAAAACCATTAAATTCAAGAAGGTCGGGAGGGGAGTAGAGGGTTCAGAAAGTTCCCACCTAACAGATACAATGTAGGGGTATATGGCACACCTCCTGGGTGAAGGACTTAACTACAACTTGGACTTTACCCTATAATTGCAAACAGTGTAACCTAATTGTTTGTACCCTCATATTAATCTGAAATTAAAAAAAAAATTAGGGTTGGGAGGAATAATGAAGAAAAATAATTTTTAAAAACAGGACTAATATACATAGTTTGAAAGAGGAAGCCAAGGAAAGAGATAAAGGCACATCTTTGAATGCACAATGTGCTAAAACTATTTATAATTAATGCTTTTAGTAAGAGACCTGAAGAGAAAAAAAAATTGCATTGAATCTTTCTGATGAAGTTATCATGCCCCTGAGAATGCTTTCACCTTTTCATGGTAGTTGAACAAGGGTGAATGCAGGTTGACCAATTAATAAGTCTCAGTGTACCTCTAGGTTGTCTTATTACTAGAGCCTGGCCATCTAAGTATATGCTTGTTTTCACTGGGGCTGCTCCTGCTGGTTAGTCTTTGTACTCTCTCACCACAGCAAGATGATATAAAATTCTTTGCTCCTTTTAGAGATTTTTGGCTTAACTTTTTGGTTTTCTGAAACCAAAAAAAGATTTAGAGTTTTGTAAGTGTTTAAAAAGAAGCTGTTGCTTTGTCTGAGAACCTGTAATTTTCTCCTTTTGTCTCTCCAATCTGATTGATTACATACAATTATGTTCTGGTTTTCATTTTAGTTTGTCTGGTTCTCACTTCATGGAGCTTCACGATACAGCAAACGTGACATGTGTTAAGGCTCCACTGGTCTCCATTTTTGGCACTTTAGCTAAATTGATGATCCAAAGCTCTACTATTTCTCTGGCAGGAATTGCAGCCTGGAGACACCTGCACCAGAATTCTTTATCACCTTTAGTGCTCACCAAGCAATAGTGAAGAAGAAGCAAAGGCAGATCTCCAGCTGGTTACACCTTCCCTGCTTCTCTTCCACAAAAGCTCCAAGCTGCCTCCTGTCCTATCTCAGTCCTGGAACTGATGTCTTCCCAAACGCGGATTTCAAACCATCCCTCTACCACCCAAGGGACTTTACACTTTTCTTCTTTCATTGACATTTTCCCCATCTAGTTTCTCTTTGATTGTTCTTAGAGGAGGGAACAAATAAAATCATTTTAGCATCTGACTAGAAAACCAATCTAGAACTCCTTTTAACTATGCTCATTAATTTTTTGTAATAATGTTATCAGTTTATACATTTATTCACATTACTCTCAATAGATAACTAAATTTCATTATCTAACAATGAAATCATCATTTTGAAATACAAAAATATAAAAACAAATACTACTTCACAGTAGATAATAAACAACTTTTAATTTTGTCATTGTCTTACTTCTGAGCCAAGTTCTTGAACCTCTATCTATCCAATAAACTGCAAGTGAATGATAGTATGTGTGTTTATTTGGAGGTAGTTGTTAAATCCAATTCTTGACCCCTTTTTGCAACTAATAAATTTAAATTTGGAGGGCTAGGACTCCACAATTCACAGTTTTCCAGGAAGATTTTGGTTCTCGTTACATTTTGAGAGCCACTACTCTGAAATATTTTATACATATTTTACACATAGTTTTCTAAAATGTTCATCCAAATGCAAATGGAAACGTTATTATTAACTTCATTGTCATAATTAATTTAAAATGATTAATGAACTTGACGTTAGTTTTCCTGGTTTAATTATTTGCTAATGACACTAGTTTAATTAATTGCTCATGTCTACAAATATATAATTCCTGTTTTCACAGCTTTTCATAATCCCATCAGGAAAGCAGATCTTTCATCAATGCAAGGGATGCCTCACCTGTCACCATTTCATAGTGCACTGATTTGTTAATTTAATACTTTCCAGATAGTGCTATATTCAATCCTTTTTTCAGCTTTTCATGTGACAGTTGTTTTATGCCTAAATATTTCTAAAGGACTTAATACCTAGTAAGTTCTACCTAGACTATAAACAGATTTCCTCTCCACTGGTGAAAAAAAAAAACAACTTCAGTATGCAGATGAACACATATCTATTATGGAATAGAAAGTAGAAATACACACAGGTAGAAATACACACACATACAAACATAAAACACAAAAATAATCAAGAGAGGCATTTCTTTTTATGAAATGAACACTCCTCAAAATAATAGTAGTGCTCTTAAAATATAAGTAAACAACAAATATGCATACATATTTAACATTTTCCCTGGGGACGCCACTCTTTAGAGGTTAATTTGTTGTTTTCAATCCTTAGAACAAAAAAGGTCTAATTACTGTAACTTTCTACAGGCAATTGAATTGAACAGTTCATTGCTTCCAGGGTCTCTAAAAATTCTTTAGAGAAGGGAAGGGCTTTCTTCAGTGATTCTGTTATGGTTTAGTATCTTTTTCTACGCAATAGAATAAAAAAAAATAAATATTTCATCTTTCATAGGGCATCCTGATATAAATGTATTCATTTGTGAGATTATGTGTTTAAAGTCTTCATATCATGTATGCTTTGTTCACCTTTGTGCAACAGCCATACCATAGTCTCTGGATAGTAGAGAGTAGAGTACTCAGTAACTAGATCCTGAATCTCTGCCTTTTGGGTTAGAATTTCTACATCATTTCACTGTCACTCCTCTGTATGCCTAAATGAAACATATATTTTCCTTGAAATACTTCCCTGCTGAATATAAAGTGTGTAGCAAGTATTATCTTAACTCAAAAATTTATGTGCAAAAAGATCTACCAATTCAGTTTCTTTCCTTTTTTTAAATCGTCATAATTTTGGCTTTGAGTCCCTATCCCTACTCTATTGGTGAATTCACCAATTCACTTTCTTTCCTTTTTTTAAATCATCATAATTTTGGCTTTGAGTCCCTATCCCGCTAGGTTGGTAGACAATTTCGCTCTTATTTCACTGCCATTTTTACTAGGTCAAGAACCGAACTATGAACTCAGCAAAGCATGGGAAACAAATGCAGAGCCAGAGAAGAGAAATTCTAAAGGCATAAATGATTGGTGACATGTGAATAAAATATATCTCCCCCCAGAGTTCAGCAAAGTATAACCTCACATATCTGGGAAAAACATCTGGCTTCAAGATGGCAGGCTAAGTATATGAGGGAGACTCAGAACAGATTAAATCTAGACACTATTAAAAAGTCTGATCCTGCATTATATTAAAAGTTTAAAGCAAATCATGATTGTAGAAATAGACCTTAAAACTTCAACATGTATAGAAAAGTAAATGGAACAAATAAAATGTAATCAGGTAAATAATAGGCAGAAATTTTTTAAGGGAAGAAAAAATATCATAAATATAAAATAAGATGTAAGATATAAAATAATACCAAATAAGATGGTAAAAATAAGTTCAAATAAATTAACAAACATTAATTGACTTTGGTTAAAGTATCCTAGACCTTTGTATTTAAAATCTAGCTAAATTTTATTTACTACACAGATGTCTAAAAGTGATATAGGATTATGGACAATAAAGCAATAGAAAAAATAAAGAAACTTGTTAAGTACTATTAACAACATGCAGAATTCAAGGCAAAAACCATTAAAAAGATGGAGGAGAGGCATTTCTTTTTGGTAAAATGAATTCTCCTCAAAATTATGGTCATGATCCTTACAAAATAACTAAATTGATGAAATTCAATTTAAAAAAGACAAGTTTAGTCTTACTGAGAGATTTTAAAATCTCTCTCTTAGATTAATGGATATGAGGTAAGTAAAACTCTAGAAGTCTTAGATATTTTTAGTGAACTTGATAAAAGTAGCATATACCATAGAATTATTTACACAGAAAACAGATGCCATTAGTTTTCTAAACGTGTAAGAATTTTAGAATACAAAAGTATATACCTAAGTCATTAATAAGTAAGAACACATTTTGGAAAAAAATAGGAAATAACCTATATGCATTATATGTCCCGACCAAAATGCAAGAAATATAAAAGTCAAAATGAAAGTTAAACATCTTGTCCAATAACCATGCTATTTAATGAACCTGGAAAAAAAGTCATGGGTCAAAGAGAACATCAAAGTGGAAATTGTTAATATTTTGAACCAAATAACAAGTAAATACTTATACATCATCACTTGTGGGATATTGCAATTTAGAAAAAAACTTTGACCTTAAATATTTATATTAAGAAGAAGAAACAATAAATAAGCTGATAATATTTTCTGCTTAGTATAATGAATGGCTGTGAAAATTTTGTTCCCATAGGAAAACCAACAACAATAAGCATTTGTAGTTAGAAAACAAATTTGGAAAACTCAGCATTTTGTCTGAGTTCAGACAGGTGGAGAATCAATCTACACTAGATGGAGAGACTACAGGAAGGGAAGAAATTAACTGGTTTGGGGGAAACTAACAAGATATGTAAAAGGATTAATCCCCCCAATAAATTGATTAATCCAACAATTATTTCACACCATGTGCTCCTCTCCAATGAATTTAACAAGGAAAACAGGAATAGAAAAAGCAAAAGCAGTGGAAAATTGCTTAGTCCCATGAATTCATGTTGTGATTGTCTTCTAATATTATGATTTGAGTTCAAAGGTGAACTAAATGACCCCAAAATGCAGCTACTCTGTCCCATTTCCAAAAGAGACTAGGCACGTGCATGAAAAATTGGATGTTGAAAACATAACTGGAAAAATCAATTTAATTGTAACTAAGGGACAGTATTGGTTTAATTTGACTCTAAGAAGAGTCTAAATAATCAGTCCTGTCACAGAGGGAAGGATTGCAATCTGTGAAGGTAAAAAAATGTGTAAAATCTGACACTCCAATATCCATTGCTTTTGTCCATACACACAGTTTAATAAAACTTTATGAGACATAGAAAGATGCATAATTTTCATTAGCTCTTCAGATATGGTTTCCTTTTGTTCTTTGAGCATATTTAAAACAGACTATTTAAAGTCTTTTCTAATAAGTCCAATGTCAGGTTATAATCAGGGAACGTTTCTATCAATTGCTTTTTTCCCCTGAATATGAGCCTCACTTTCTTGTTTCTCTGTGTATCTCATGATTTTTTGAAAACTGCGTATTTAAAACAGGTTTGTTGTCATTGCTCTTTGTCCTTAGTGTTTTTCTTGTTCCTATTTCTTGTTAAATTCTTTTAAATCTGCATTTCTTTTTAAATGTATGGCCAGTAAAATCTGCCCAGTTAGGTTAATGGTCAACTAATGAGTGACAGAATTTTCTTAAATGCCAGAAGCAACAAGTCTCCTAGATTTTTCCAAAGGTCTCTGTGTGATATGATTTGGGGGAGTATTAACTTAATGCTTAGGCAGGTAGTTGACAAATCTATTCTAGCCTTTAGTTCATATTTGTGCAGACCTTCAATTTCATACAGCAGTTAGAGCTTACAGCCATCTCATAACCATGCTCACATCTTTGTATGTGCACATAATCTTCCAGATTCTAGATATGTCAGAGTTTTTCATTCATTTTTTCATACCATTCCCAAGCTTTGCCTTTTAAGTTTTTGATCTGCTTGTTGTTTATTTCGCTTGCTGTTCGTCTTAATTCTCATTGCCACCTCAGGCAGCTGGGATATTAAACAATTGTGGCTGATTGTTTTTGACACCCTCTGGGAAACACCCTCTGGGAAAATTCTGTTTACAATAGGCCAGCTCAACATCAGGTCAAATAAAGATAACCCTTGTTACTGGAATTGCTCAGAAAGCTGCCACTTTGATGAAATAATGACGGTTATCTAGGACTTAGGCTTTTGAGGAAATATGATCCTGTACTTTACACTCTGCAGGCCAGTAGGCTGTTGGTTGACACCATTGTTGTGGAGCTATTGCTTTTCAAGATACCATGGAAGTGATGTAGGGAAGAGACTAAGAAATTCAAAATGTACAAACCTCACTGTTCTTACCAAAATTCAGCCAATGTTGAATTCTCTCTATGTTGTTGACAATGTTTGGTTAATTTTCAGAATGCTGAAACATAGACATTTAAAATTTTTTTCCAGTATTATTGCTGATTTGTTGGAGGGAAGGATGGCTGGAGGTCCTTCCTGAGCCATTTCTGCTGACATACAGCAGAGTTCTTAGATTTAACACCAAAAACATGATCCATAAAATAGTAAGTTGGACTTAGTCCAAATTAAATCCTTTCTATGTGAAAGAATTTAAGAAAATAACAAAATAGCACAAATCATGGGGGAAATACTTGCACATCACATTTTTTTGTCAAAGGACTTATACTTAGAATAAATGAAGAACTCTCAAATTCCTAAAGGCAATCAAATTAGGAGTGATGCCTGTGGCTCAGTGGGTAGGGCGCTGGCCCCATATACCAAGGGTGGTGGGTTCAACCTGGCCCCAGCCAAACTGCAACAAAAAAATAGCCAGGTGTTGCCCCAGCCAAACTGCAACAAAAAAATAGGCAGGCATTGTAGCGGGCGCCTGTAGTCCCAGATACTCAGGAGGCTGAGGCAAGAGAATTGCCTAAGCCCAGGAGTTGGAGGTTGCTGTGAGCTGTGTGACACCACGGCACTCTATGAGGGTGATAAAGTGAGACTGTCTCTATAGTAATTACAGTGACTTTGTCTCTACAAAAACAAAAAAGCAATCAAGTTAGAAAGTGCACAAAAAAATTGAACTGATATTTTGCCAAGGGGATATGCACATAAAAAATAAACATACGGGCTGGGCACGTATAGCTCAAGTGGCTAAGGCACCAGCTACATAAACTGGAGCTGGAGGGTTCGACTCCTGCCCAGGCCTGCCAAACAATGACAACTACAACCAGAAAATAGGCAGATGTTGTGGAGGGTGCCTGTAGTCCCAGCTACTCAGGAGGCTGAGGCAAGAGAATCGCTTAACTCCAGGAGTTGGAAGTTGTTGTGAGTTGTGATGCCACGGCACTATACCCAGGGCAATAGCTTGAGACTCTTTCTCAAAAAATAAATAAATACACATTAAAATATGTTCAATATCACAATGGGATATCACCACACAACTATCAGAATATCCCAATAAAAAGCAGTGATACTTCCAAATGTCAGCAATGATGTGGAAAACCATATTTCTTATACATTGCTAGAGGGAATATAAAATGTTACAGGCACTGTTTAAAAATAGTCTGTTAGCTCTCCTTAAAATAAAAAAAATGGATTTAACCATATGACCTACCAATCATATCCTGGTGCAAATATGACAAAAAATAGAAAATTATTTTTGCACCAAAATTTGTACATGAATGTTCATAGCAGCTTTATTATGGTGGCCAAAATCTAGAAAATATTTAAATCTCCTCCTTTGAGTGAATGGTCCCATCCATGCCATGGAGTACTACTCAGGAATAAAAATGAGCAAGCTATTAAAATATGAAATAACTTGCGTGAACCTGAAGTAGATTATGCTAAATGAAAAACCAGTCTCAAAAGAATCCAAATATATAGCATGATCCATCCATATGACATTTGTGAAATAACATAATTACAGAGATTAAAAGCATATTAGTGATTGTTGGTGGTTAGACTAGGGAGGCCAGAATCTGTGTGGCTGTAAAAAAGTAGAAAGAAGCAGAATGGAAGAGTCTGGTGGTGATAATACTATTGTGTTGATTGTTACCTAAAGCTATGCATGTGACAGAAGAAGAGTCTGGTGGTGATAATACTATTGTGTTGGTTGTTACCTAAAGTTGTGCATGTGATAGAATTGCATAGAGCTATACCCTTCTCCCATTGCCCCCCCCCAACAAAACTAGGTGCATATACATATAACTGGTGAAATCTGAATAGGTCTATTAATTGTACCAGTGACAGTGATGAAAAATTACAAATAAAAGTCCAGGCACAGTGGCTCATGCCTATAATCCTAGCACTTTGGGAGGCCCAGGCCAGTGGATTGCTTGAGCTCAGGAGTTTCAGACAGCCTGAGCAAGAGTGAGACCCTTCCCATCTCTACCAAAAAATAGGAAAACCAGCTGGGCACTGTGGCTGGTGCCATAGTCCCAGCTACTGGGGAGACTGAGGCAAGAGGATTGTCTGAGCCAAAGAGATTGAGGTTGCTGTGAGTTCTGATGATACCATGACACTATATCCAGAGGGACAGAGTGAGACTCTGTTTCCAAAAAACAAACAAACAAACAACAAACACCCAAAACAAAGCAAAGTTACAAATAAAATATCAACCATTCAAATCAAGTAATGTGTTTAAAGAACAATGTGTTATGACTGAGGGGATAACTGCTAGTTACTTATTAAATATTCATTTCTCTTCTCTAGTACCAGACCCTGATTTTAATCCAGTCACTAATGTGACCAGCTTAGAAATTACATTCTTCTCAGTCTATTGAGTGTTGGGTGGCTAATGCAAAGCAAGAAGAAATTGTGAGTTGTCACTTCTGATAAAATTATTTTTTGCTGTACTACTCTCCTTATTTATTTATTCTTTTTAATTTTTGCTGTATCTGAGAAAGATGTGATGTCTGGATCTCTAATAGTAATCTTGGGACTATGGGGAAAAACAAGAGAAAACCAAGAACTTCTCTTTTCTACCTTCAAATTGTTGGACCAATGCCAGCAACTCGTTTAGTGTAGATTTCTGATACCTTCCGTGTGTTTAATCTACTATAGATAGGTCTCTCTTTCTAGTAGCAATTCCTAACTGAAACATTGGCCAAGAAGGTTTATGCATGTATTATTAAGAGAGCAACATGAGAAATTATATCATGGTAATTATCTTTCTTAAAATATTAAAGAAGAAAAGTTACATGATTATTTTAATGGCTACTGGTAAAGAATTTATAAAATCTGACATCCATTCATTGCAACAACTCAAATAATAAGAAATAGAAAATACTTTCTTAATCCATTAAAAACCATGTGATAAAACTAATGTACATATCATACTTAATAGTAAAATATTAGGGCTGGGCACAGTTGCTCATGCCTGTAATCCCAGCATTCTGGGAGGCCAAGGTGGATGGTGACAGGTTTGGGACCAGCCTGAGCCAGAGAGAGACATCTTCTCTAAAAATAGTCCAGTGCTGTGGCGGGTGCCTTTTGTCCCACCTACTTTGGAGGCTAAGGCAAGAGAATCACTTGAGCCTAAGAGTCTGAGGTTGCTGTGAGCTATGACACCACAGCACTCTACCAAGGGGCAACAAAGTGAGACTCTGTCTCAAAAAAAAAAAAAAAAAAAAAAATTAAAAAAATGCCTAATAATGTCAGAAATAATGTATAATATCTATAATTACTACTATTATTAAACAATAAACTAGTGGATTTAAGCTGAAAAGGGGAAAGAAAAAATAGCTCAAAGATTAGAAAGAGATTATCTAAGAATCATCTTTCAGAGAAATCAACTAGTTAGCAATGGAAATAAAAGAACTTAGCAAATTTGACTAAATGAAATTCCCTATGCAAAAATCAATTTTTCCCATTCTTCCTCAATAAAAAATTAAAAATTAAAATAGAAAATAAGAACCTATTTACAGTAGTTACAAAAGTATATAATTTCTGGTTAAAAACAACCAACTAAAAAAATTTAAGATATTTATAAGGAAAGTACTAAAATTTATTTAATGATATAAGCAGACAAATATCCAGAGGGCTATTTTATATTCATAAATGAAAATATTCAATGTTATGAAAATGTTCAGTCATTTTTAAGTTATTTTAATCAATAAAATGTATATAAAACAAAAATAAGATTTTGTTTTTACCACTCTGCAAAACTGAAAAAAAAAAATCTGGCAATAAAAGTTTTCAGTAAAAATGTGGAGAACAGGCTCTTCATTAAACTGTTTTTAGGATATGACTATTTATATTGATTTACTTGTGTTATGCAGAAATTTAAAAGTACAATTAGAAATAAATTTTCAGAGCCTGGGACCTTGCAATTCTATTTCTAGGAATCTGTGCCTGAAGGCAAAAGAATATTCACTATTCACGGTGGCATTATTTGGATTATCAAAACATTGAAAACCAAGTTATTGTCTTTCAAAAAGATATTTAAATCAACCATTGAATATACATTTTATGCAATAATATCTGCGAATTAAAATACATAATCCACAGCACTTAACACAATTAGTCTAAAAACCACATATTACAGAATTCATAGAATAAGATGCCACTGAAATAAAAACACAACACACACATGAAATAACTTATAACAGCACACATACACACTAGCCAAAGGTTAAACAAACTTTGGAAAAATGAACAAAAGACAGAAGAGGAATTACTTCAGGGGAATGGAAGAGAATACTAGGATTGAGGATGGGGCCTCCAAGGCTATTTTAGATCTAATTTGGACATTTTTGGAAAATGTAAAAGAAAATTAGGATCGTGTGTTGTGCAGTTAGAAATAGGTTTAAAGGATCTGGTATTTATTGTGTAAACAGACTGCTGTGAATTAAAATAAAATCTTCCGGCTTCCCCTAAGGGCTGACTGACTAGTCCCCCCTTGGCTAAGAAGATCCCTACAGCTAGCTGAGTTGCTGGCCATGAGAACGGAGAACATGAGGCCTGTTCCTGCCCCGTGCCCTTCTCAGGGCGGTTCTTGTGGCTCACTACAGGCCTAAGGCTATGCCCAGACCTACCTGCAGGTCTGTAGTATACATAACAAACCACTGAGTCTGCCAGGTACTTTGGTGTCTCTAATTAGCATAGCCTTTATCCTTCCTTTTCGCTGACTCCTGGTCTTTCAGACAGAGCCTAACTCTTTTTTAGCCAATTGTCAGCTAATTGTCTAAAAACCCACCTATAACCTGTAAGGCACCCCCCTTCCAGATGTCCCACTTTTTTGGACCAAACCAATGTATATTTTCCACATATTGATTTATGACCTCAGCTGTAATACCTGTCTCCCTAAATGTATAAAACCAAACAGTAACCCCAGTAACACCCCTAGTTCACTTGTTTCTTGGGTGTGGCTCTAGGTCATGGTCCTCAAATGTGGCTCAGAAGAAACCTCCTTAAGTTTTTACTGACTGTGGCTTCTTTTCCATTGACACTTTGATGGTGTTCAACTAAAGAATAAAGCAAAATTTTGGCTCATGCTGAAGTAACTCAAGTATGCTTTACCAGAGATCTGGCATTCAATGCATCCGGGGACACCTATAGGCCTAAGTCACCAAAAAATGTACTAAGTGCTATCATGCAGTTAGGAATCGAGAAGTTCCTGATTTTCTCTTAAGAAATATGAAGAGGTGAGTTTGAGTTTTGAATTTGAAGGGCAAATTGTAATTTGCAAGTCAAGTGGGCCAGAGTAGGCCTAATGTCTGCAGGCAAGTTGAGCAGGCTGTAGAAAGGATTTGTTGCCCCCATGGGGTGTGACAGAATCAAAGCTAAGTGAGACTGAAGACTTGCAAGTGTGTGTGGAGGGCAGGGCTGCAGGGGCGGTAAGGTGGACAGAGGGCCAGACAAAAATCCGGGCTAGATTGGGGGCCTTTTATAAAAGCAGTAGAAATGCATATGCTATTTTCCTGTCTCTAAGCCTTTACCCCAATTTCTACTTTACCTATTCTTAAATTTCTAATTCAAATCTCGTAATGTCTTTCTCAACTACCCTGATTTATTTTGTGTTTTCTTTTTCAGAATGCTTTTAACACCATCAGTCTGTATTATCCATCATTTTGATACACAAGCACTTTCATTCTGGCAGGTGCTTGTATTGCTTCAGATATCTTTACTGGAAAAAAAAGAAAGGAAGGAAGGAAGGAAGGAAGGAAAGAAGGAAGGAAGGAAAGAAGGAAGGAAGGAAGCCAATTCCATTGGATGCTATATTAGGGTAATATCCTGAAATTACTAAATAAAGTGTTAGGAACACAATGGATGCCCATATTTTCTGAGTTGAACTAAGAAGAAAGTAATACTTTCTAGGCACTCCAACAAAATCAACCATTAATATAGGCAACAATGTTATCCAGAGTAAAGGACTCAGGAGTGATTCATTCTGGTCCCCATTTTATTTATTACTTAGCTCCGGCTCTTGGAAAGGTTGTTTGGCTTCTTTGTGACTTTTATCATCTGTAAAGTAGGGGTGAAAAGAAGACACTTAACATTTGTTTGGTGTTTGCTGTATATGTTAGCTATACTGCTAAGGTTTTTAAAACCCTGGTAACAGGTATAAATGTACACCTTGACACCTATATAAAGTAACTGTTAATATGTCTGTAGCTTTCTAAATCAAAGCAAATCAAATTGGGCTGAATCCTCCATCTGCCAAGGTTTATGTAAAAACATTCTCAATAGTCCCCTGGCCCTCGACTCTTGGGATTGAAACAAAATTTATACAAGCAAGGTTTGTACAATTTAGAGAAGCTGGACTTTACTTAGAGAAGTAAGTCATTTTATATGCTCATTGTTCAATTTTGGAGGCTCATTCAGAGGCAAGTGGCTTTGTAGCTTCTGACATTTATTCCCCCTCATTCTCGTGACAAATTTAGCATCAAGCTGGCACTTTGCTTTCAGCCACTAGTTCTAAACAGAGATAAAGGGATTTGATTCCCCAAGAAACATTTAGCAATGATGGAGACATTTTTAGTTGTTATAACTTGGGCAGGAGTTGCTAATGGCATCTAGTGGATAGAGGTTAGGGATGCTGCAACCCCCCACACACACACATTGCCGGGACCAGATCCAGCAAAAAGAATTAATCTGGCCCAATAAGTCAGTAGGGTCATGGTTGAGAAATTATTCTCCACTACCTGAAGACTGCCAACAGACTCATGGAAATTTTGCTCTTTACAAAGAAATGAAGAGTGTGACAACTCACGGAACTCACGGGTTCTGCAGAACCTGCCGCAGACACAGGAATTCAACTCGTTCCTCTTCCTCAAAATGCACCAGCTTCCTTCGGTCTACCCTACTCTGCTGAAATTACAGTTTTCATTCAAACAACAGCTTAGTTCTTTCAGATGAGGACTGGTTTGAGATTTTCTTAGAATAAATCTCGAAACCCAAAGACGGTAGTTAATTACTTCTGGAGCAAACAAACCCAGAGAACATCAGACAGGCTGTCCTTCCTTTCACAGGAAAAAGAAGATAGGAACTCATATCTCATTAGATGATCCTACAACATTTTCCAAAATAGAAAACTGAACCCTGGGACATGTAAAGCCACTTACCTAAGAACAGTATTATTAAAGAACTAAGGCCATAACTGAAACCTAATCTTAGCAGGCGGATGCTATCTTTTCTTCTGTAAGGAAAGATCATATTTGACTATGCAGTTGATAGATGCCTTAAGTCACTTTCAAAGTCACTTCATCCAGGGAAATTTAAAACAGATGAAAGATAATGCACGTTCTCTTGTAACACATGTTTTTATTTTAAAATATTTTAGTGAAATATAATATACACACTAAAAAGTGCAGATATCGTATATGTACAGTTTGATGAATTGTTACAAATTGAGCCTACGTAATTGGTTACCTACGTAACCAGTAAGCATATCAAGAAACAGAACATTACCAGAAGCCCTGCAAGCTCTCTTCTAGTCATGAAACCCTTCCCTCCTCCAGTGCAACATAGCTTTTCATATTTAGATCCTCCGCAGGCTCCTCTCAGGAGTCCACTGCAATACCAACAATACCAAATTCTAGTCCTCCGTATTTTTTAATCTTTCTCTTCCTTTTCTCTCTTTTTCTCACCTTCTCTCTTCCTTTTTCTCCCTCTCTCTCTTCCTCTCTACCTCTCTCTCTCCCTTTTGTATTCCTCTTGGCTACTATGAGTTCACTAAATATTTTTCTTCTTTAACTTTAATAAATCAGATCAAATATAAAAGAGAGCAGGCCCTGAAGTAGAACTATTTGAACCACAGGGAAACTCTTGCAAAGTTATGCCACTGTCATAGTAATACTACTTGTTCATTCTAATTCATTACCACTAAGTACCTGGGTTTTACAGAAATCGGTATGCGACTGGGTGAAAACCACGTAGACTGCTAGAAACAGTAAGCCAAGGAATGGTAGCTGGACTTGAAAAAGAAAAAAATTATAAAAAGAGAAAACAAAACAAACTCAAAAAAGCCTATTCCTCCTGGATTCTTCTTTTCTTCTGTATTATTCTGAGTGAGTTTAACATTGAAAATCAATAGTTTAACAAATTCAAATATTCCATGGATCAATTTTCCCCTCATATAGTAAAGCATGATAAGTTTTAACAAATAGTATGATATTTAAATTATAGATTATATGAGCCTCTTTTTTAATGATGAGATAGAAATGGAAGAAATGGGAGTAACACCTGTTTTATAAATTAATTATGTTGCAGCAGAGGTTATGGCAGGCAACTGTTGTGTTTTGCAGAGTGACTTTAATAATGGAGACACCCAAATCTGGGGAATAATAAGCTATATGAAATTGGAGTTTTTTCTTGTTTTATAAAAAATACAATTTTATTTCTAAGTCATTTAGTTCTTGAAGCTAACTAAAGAGCCCTGCCAAATGATGGCCTTGCTGACTCTGCTCCAAGTATTAGAAGAAGAGCACTTACAGAATTAGCACATTAATTGCTTTAGTACAAATGGTCGCCGCTACAGTAGTTGAAAATAGTTGCAAATAAAGATTCCTAGGATCGTCACCTGTCAATTTGTTTAGTATAGCCCATCCTCAGAGTTGATGTGAAATATGAATCTTCATAAAATTTTTACATATTTGGGTTACTTAAGTTCTATTAAATAAAATAGTTCTGTAAAACTCCGGGAGCTTTACTACACTTACTAAGGCTTGCTGAACCATAGCAACAAATCAGCTGTTTTTCAGTTGATTTAGTTTCCAAGTCCATCTTATCACAGCATAATCTACTTAACGAACCTGACTGTGACTGACTGGACCGTTAAGAGGACCCCAAAACGCCCAAATTTGGATTTTAGGTCTTTTCTTCTTGCAAAGGCAAAGTTAGTTTTTTATATGTTTGTTTGCAAACTTAAAATGTCTGGCTCTTACAGAACAATAGTTGTCCCAAATAGATTTATAAAATATAAATTATTCTGCTCTACAATTATTAATCCATTATAATCGAATATTATTTTCTAGTTTCAACTGAGATTTTGATTAGCTGCTCAACTGCCATTTTAATATAGGATAAAATTCAACATTTATTTTTGCCATTCTTAGAAGAAACAAAGCTTTTAAAATAGTTTATAGGTACCTCATTACACAACCATATATTTTTAAATAATATGAATATTAAGAATTATATATTAATAATTATGTAATTTCTTTGAAATAATGTTTAGTTCTTAGCTTGAAATGTGTGAATATTTCAAAGACAGATACTAATACAATACATTTAAGGTAATACAATGTAAATTCAGGTTTTCGAGGAAATACAAAAAGTTTTCAGTGAGGCAAAAATTGAGATTATGTATGCAAAAGTATCTTGATTGAGCTTAAAATTAATGCTGAGCCTCTATATTTGCCCTGCAGTCTTGGCTCCTGTCCCAGCTCAGACTACAATTTCACAATCATGGTATTATCTGTCTTTACCACCTCACAGTGGGAATTAACTACTATCCAGCCAGTGACATTGGAAAACCCTGAGAAAACAGGATAAATACACAAATGCTGGGGTTCAGAAGGGCCATCTGGAAAGTTGCTGGGCCCAGCCTGAGCTGGGAGAGGGTTGAAAAGACACCGGGGCATGGGTCTCTAGGGTAGTGAGAGATAGTATTGGCAACATTCCAGTTTAATGGACTTAATAGTTTTGCCTAAGGATGCTCCAGAGGAGATGGCTTCTCCATGGCACACTGTATAAATGCATTAGTGGCACCTAACAAATTATCTTGTCTAGAAATTATTCATAGAATGGGTTTTAGAGAAGGCCTTGATCCAGGAAGGAAGAAAAAAAGAGTGTAAAATTCATACAGTTTTGGACTTTCGTTAATGACATCCTTTGAAAAGTGTCATCTCTGTTTTGTCCCCTTTCTTTCATTTTGCCTCCTGGAATTAAATTTTATTTGCATATATGACATGTCATCTAAATCAAATGCTTTAAATAAAAGTGGATTTATTCCAATTGCTCATTCCTGTCCATTTTCCAAATAACATTAACTTAGAAATTTGTAGCCATGTGTATATGTGTATGAATTCTAACTACCTAATTCCTCCTTTCATTCTATAGTATTACTTGCTATAATGGAATGGAATGGAAGAATTCATACATTTCTACTATTATACTATTGCTTATACTGAAAAGAGAAATCTAAAGCAGTTTTAATTCCCCCTCTCACCTCTTTTATTTGGCATTTGTCTGTGTATAAAAATAGGAGCTCTTCCTGTTTTATTTGAATAATAATCTTCACATTTTCTGCTTCATGAATATTTTTCTCGTAATCTTTATTAAACAAATTTCCATGTTAAAATTCAGTTTAGTTATTTTGCTTACATCTCATAGTACTTTTAAGACTTCTTTCTTGAAAATGCATTTGGCTCAGCAAAGTTAATGAAAGACTTCATTACAGGCATTTGCAGAAGCATGTGTAAATCATGAGACATAATGAAAATATGTTTCACAAATACATTCACAATTAATTTAATGACATGACAAGTTAGCTCACATCAGATGCCTATGCATTATGAATAATTAACATTGTTCCTCTATTAAAAATGCAAGTTTAACAAAAATAGTTTCTAGCTAGGATTTACAGTGAATATATTAATATGCTATAACTATTTTTCTTGTTGAAAATTAAGCTTTCTTTCTGTCTAACCTTATAGGAAGATGTAATAGGCCATCATCCTACAGCCCAGCATCCACGTAGCTGGAACACAGTTATCTAACAGAATCCTCCCCCAGAGCATCTCTGAGGATTTGTTATTGCTGAAATCAAGCAGATGGTGGCACTCTCCTCCACTAAACTCTCCAATATAATCAATCGGGCTGGTATTAGAGGGATATTTGTGAGCGGGAATGGATAGGAAAAGGGTTGCATGAATTTCTTCTCTGGGTTTTCAGCTGAGGTAAAATAAAACAGAAATTTTTCATTTTTCTCTTTATTCTTAATCTTTGCAATGAGGTTCTTTTGAAATTCTTTCACAAGTGATTCACACTCTTCTTGATTATGCTACTTCTCAAATTGGACTTTTGTGTTAATCTGTTATTTTCTTTCCTTCTCTTTATGTCAGCAAATCCTATGTCTTTAGTAAGAACATAAAATTCACTTAGTTATGATGATGGGCTGCTTGTATCACACCAAAGAATGGCTGTATTGTATTTGATTTGTTCACACAATGCAAAATTCTCTTTATGGTCATCGTCCTCGTCTTCTTCACTTCTTCTTCCTCCTCTTTCCCCTTCTTCTCCTCCTCCACTTCTTCCTCCTCCTTCTCCCTTCTCCTCTTCTCTTCTTTTTTTGCTTAATCATTTCTTCCTTCCTTTTTTCTTCTCTTAAGCTAAGCAGTTCTGTGGTAAGCTGAATAACGATCACCTAAGTATTTCTGCTTCCTAATTCTTGGAAGTGTGAACATTAGCATGCATGGCTAAAGGGTCTTTACAGATGTGATTAAATTAAGATTCCTGAGATGGAGAGCTGATACTGGGTTATTCAGGTGTATTCATTATAATCAAAACAGTCCTTATAAGAGGGAGTCAGGGGGAGGCAGAGCCAGAGGAGGAGTTGATATGATGATTGGACCAGAGACTGGAGTGATGTGTTCTAAAGATAGAGAAAAGAGACCACAAGCCAAGGAATACAGCCAGCCACAAGAAAAAGATTTTAGGACGTGGATTGTCCTTTCAGATCCTCCAGAAGGAATCAGCCCTTCTGATGACTTGACTGTGAAAGTGATGTCAGACTTCTGACCTCCAGATCGATAAGCAAATAAATTTGTGTTATTTTAAACCACTGAGGTTGTAGAAATTTGTGACAGCAGCAATGTCGACGTGATGCATCATTCAAAGAGGAAAATAAATCAAATAAATCTAGTATCTGGTATTATTATACATACTGGGTTTTGTTGTAAAAAAACAAAAACTGCCCGAATCTTGAGCACTTAGTGAAAAATTTTCTTGCCAAATAGAAAGTTCAATCCAGCACAGAATCCAGGCAGGCTCTTGGCAGGAGTTCTGGGGAGGATAAGGTGGGATTTTAAAGGAGAAATACCATGATCTACACCTGTCCCCTATAAGGAGAGCGACACCTCTGAGTGGTGTAGACTGACTGTGGGAGCAGGCACAGAGCCTGTAATCCCTGGACTGGCTGGCAGTGGTCTGCTGAGAAAGTGTTGACAAGTGTTGACTTGCCTGGAGCAGTCAGCCTCCAGCTTCCACGCCACGTGATGTCTTCCTTCCTTTAGTGTTCTTGAACCTGGACGTCTAAATCTCTAGTAAGACCAGGCAAGTTTTCCTCTGTCATCCCCTCAAATGGGGTTTTCAGCCCTCGTGTGTTTTCTTCTTCACCTTTAGGATTGCCCACGATTCTTATATTTGGCCATTTTATGTAATCCCATGTTTCTTACAGGCTTTGTTCATGGCTGTTAATTACCTCTTCTTTATTTTTGACTGAGTAAATTCAAAAGAGTTGTCTTTAAGTGCTGCTATTCTTTCTTCTGACTGGTCTAGTCTATTCTTAAATTTTTCTACGTTTTGTATTTCATTGATCTTCCTTGCAATTCATACTTGGAATTCTATACTTCATTTCAATATTTTCTTTTTAGTTGGAGAGAGGAGGTGTGCCCCTTTGGGGTTGTCCCTTCTCTCTGATTTTTCAGACTTCCAGGGTTTTTGCTCTGATTCCTTCTCATCTGGATCAGCTGTTTTGGATTTGTCTTTTGTTTAGATGAGCTTTCCCCCTGCTTGTAAGGGTGTATCTGTTACATATGTTGGGTAGGAACCTTAGGCTTTGCTTGTGGGTTCCTTGATGTGATATAGGTTCTGACCGGATGGCCTGGTTAGGTACCCTTAGTGTGGTGGTTTTCTCCACTGATATTTTTTGTAGGGTGTAGCAGTGCTGAGCTATCTGTGTGGGCAGATTCCCTGTCTCTCTCTGACAAGGGAGGATGGAGGTCTTTGAAATCCTTTCTGTGTCCCCAGCAGTGTGGTCTCAACAGTGTCAACGGTATCGGCATGCCCCGCTTAATCTCTGCGCCAGCAGCTGATGCCTGTGGGTGAGAATCAACCACATCCCACAGGACGCAGTCGCCGTATGCTGCAAATTGGCTTCCCTCTCAGTAGGTGGCGCTTGCCAGAAGGAACAGGTGGTTCTGTCTTTGTGACTTGTGATCAGTCTAGCTCCGCAGGAGAAGCACTCGAATGCACCCAGGTATGTCCTCCTCTTCACCCAGCAGAGGCCAGTGGGAAACTGAGCCTGTTCTCGGACTCCACAAAGCGGGTAAGGTTGCAGGCCCGGCAGGGGTCAAATGTTCCCGGCGGGGTCTGGAGAAGGCCGCTGGGGTGCCGCCGCCCCGGGAGGGGGCCGTCTGAGATCCCAGAGGGCTCCCGCGTTTCCTTCCTCCCTGCTCCAGGCTGTCCTTGGCAGGGGCTCCAACTAGCCGGTCTACCCCAGGACTGTGCTGTGGGCAGGGAGCGGCCCTGCCTGGGATCCAACCCTGGGGTCCGGGCGAGCCCTGAGTTGCTGTGTGGGAACTCGCTGCCTTCTCCAGTTTTGCCCAGTCCCTCTCCGGAGGTAAGGGAGGGTGCAGTGTGGGTCCCAGCCACAGCAACTGCTCCTCGTTCCGCTTTGCAGTTTCTTCCCATGGAATCTCCGGTAGCTTCCAGTATTTTTCTCTCACAGTACTTTTCCACACACTTGAGAAAAAAGTAAGTCCCGGGGGCACAGGACCTGGCCTCCAGGCCTGTTCCTGGTTCCCTGACTGTGCTTGTCCCAAGTTGCCCATGGGGTGCTCAGGTAGGACCGATGTCCGCCTTCTTCAGGATGTCCCCTGCTCTGATGGAGCAGCACCGGGAGGCCTGGTGAGCAAGGATCTCACAGCCCAATCACCCTTTTGTCTACCGCATATCTTTACCTAGAAAGGTTTGCTCCCCACTCTCCGTGGAATCTCCAGTGTGGTAGATGCACCAACAGACGGGAGGAAGCTGCTCTGTGAGTCCCGGCTCAATTGTCTCTTTTGGCAGGGAGGGGAAGAGGAAGAGAAAAGTCTACTGGAGAGGTGCTGGCACTCTGCTCATCTCTGTCCCTCTCTAGAAGGCAGCCTTCCCAAAATGCCCAGACCTTGGGGTCACAAAGATCCCCCAAGACCCACCGGCTCCTCTCCCACAGTCTGGGCTGAAGTTGGGGAATATATATGTGGGAACAAATAAGATGAAAATTGTGGTCTACTATGAGAGGACAAAGGTCCATTGTAGGCTGAAAAGCAATATGGCATCTATTATTTGGATGTGGGTCTCCATGAAGGAAGCAACCCAGGGGCACAGGCACTGGCTTTGCTCTGGTGCTTTGTTCTCAAGAAGCTCCGAGTACACTGACAGTAGTAGCTTTTGGGCTGGTGAGGGTACAAAGGCTCGCTAGCAGCCCAGGATCCTGCTGACTGCCAGAGATGTGAGGCAGGGAGGAAGAACCCTTGCACCTACACATCTCACTGGACTCCACGCCCCTCCGGGGTGCAGCTCTGCTAATATGTTGCGCCTTCTTGTTCCGCTTTGCAATTTCTTCCCATGGAAGTATTTTTCTCTCAGAATTATTCCTGGTCTACATTTCTTTCCTTTTTTTTTTTTCTTTTTCATCTAAAACTTTTCTTTCTTTCTGAGATGATTTGGTAGCTTATGTACCTGACCAGCAACTTCATCTCTGTTCAAAAAAAAGGTTTACTTGGCTCACAATTCTGGTGGCTTGAGGTCAAAGATCGGGTGGCCATATCTGGTCAGCGTTTGTGAGGGCATCTTACTACCTCACAAGGTGGCAGAGAAGCAGAAAGACAAGAGGGTATGTACAAAGAGAACCCACAGGAAAGGCAACCGTGCTTTAGTCCTGCTAGACCAAGAACTCACACGAGTATAATAACATCAATCTGCTCGTGAGGGCATTGTGCCAGGATCCAAACGCCTCCCCTAGACCCTAGCTCTCAACAATGTCATAATGGGAATCCAATTTCAACATGAGTTTTGGTGAGAACAAACTCAAAGTACAGCACTTGTCCCAAGTTGGGATTGTGGCACCCACTCAAGTCTGCACCGATGTCAGTAACGTAAGTGGCACATCAGGGTTTATGGAAACGGTAGAATGGAGGATAAGAGCCAACTCTGTTGGAAGAGGGGGAAGTAAAACTAAAAATCATAGCAATAGGATGGCTAACACTTAAGAAATACTATCAGTTAGGACTTCTCAAGTTCTCTGTGTGTATTAAAATGAATAATTTAATATGCTTACAACCTTATTATAGCAACCTGAGATTCTGCAAGTTTATGTAACTTAGTCAAGGGTCACGCACCCTGTGGCCAGGCTACATTCAAACTCAAGCCTTTGTGACTCCAACACTGGGCTCTTCCTCTGCTGCCTGTTAAACAGAACGTGCATTGAATTTTAATGTTATCTCAGTTCATTCTATCTCCAGCATTTATTTACTGTGTGGCAGTTACCACTGCTGTTATTAAAAAATGGCTATAATCCCACTTCTGGAGGAATTACGTGATTATAAATGATTGTCTCACATTGGAGCAACACTCATATGTACGTCTTATGTCACAAGGATTCCTTTCTAACTTGTTCTGTCAAAATTATTATAAGAATGTGATATCAATATAACCATTGTAAGTCTTGCTTCTTTTCTGCAATATTTGTAACATGAAATTCATGAAGTTATATTTATCTTTGTTGCCAGAACTCAAGGTTAAAAATAGCAGAATCCATCATTATTTATCTTTGTTGTTGTTATAAAAATGAAAGTTTATGCATTTGCTCAAAGTTATAGTTGGATTTCTAGTGAGAGTGGGAGCTGTACATCATGTTTCATCATCTGATCATAAAATATTTTTCAGACAAATATAGGTTGTATCTGATGGATAAGCCACATCTTTACTTCGGGAGTAATACTTGCTTTTCTTTTTTTTTTTTTTCTTTTTCCTTTTCCTTACTTAAGGAAGGCACATTCCAAGGTAAGGGTAACATCCTATAATTGTCAACACAAAGAAAGAATTAGAGATATTATTAAGCGTGATAATAAAAGATGATAGACAAGGAGGAGCCCATCTTCACAAAATAAAATGTCTGCCCCAGGATAATGGCTCATGATAAAAAACATGTTTCCAAATGAAGAATAAAGGTGATATAGGGGCACAGAGATCATAAGATGAAATTAGACAAGAAAGTGGTTCCAAAAGGAAAGTGACTCTAATGAGCGAGGGGACCTCCTGGCACCAACAACAAGCTTAGACTGAAGAACCTTCAACTTTTAGAAAGCGGATTGCAAGTTGAAAATAATAAAAAAGAGAAATTTCAGATCCTCCACATCCTTCTCTCACCTCATAGATTCCATTTAGTTTGGAAAATAAGCGAAACTGAAGAGAAGGCACGTTTTGTCCACATTCTGTACCCTCTGTTGACTGGACTGTTTTTTTGACGATTAGTTCTATATTGTAAAGAGTGGTTTCTCTGATCATGTGTGTAGACAGAGAGCCACATACCTTGTTAGGAAGAAAGCTCCAGAAAGCATCGCTTTAATGATCAAGAAAGCTTCCACTTTTAAGAAGAGCAGTTGAAACTGAACCTTGCTTGTCTTAAACTAAGATTGGGCTGAGGTTCTAGGGTGACTGTGATACAATTACTCCATAAGGACTTGCACTTGGTTGAACATGTGAAGTCTTTCTTATGGTTTGTGATTAGTAGAAAGTATGGAAATGATTTAACACGAATTTGAGCAATTCCGGAAACCTGGGAATATACGATGTACTCATCAGTGATTACCCCATCTTTTTCTTTTTACATAAGGCAAAACTGAGTTTATTAAAAGAGCAAAAAGAAAACGGTCTTGAGGGTGGTGCCTGTGGCTCAAAGGAGTAGGATGCTGGCCCCAAATGCCAGAGGTGGTGGGTTTAAACCCAGCCCCGGCCAAAAACTGCAAAAAAGACCCCAAAAGCAAATGAAAAAAAGAAAATGGTCTCGACAGTTTTCATAGTATCTAAAAGGGAGGAAACTCATATGTAAGGGTATTGATAAGAGTTTTGAGGCTGTGGATAGATAATTTTTTGAAATTTTACTTTTCATTTTGAGATGATTATGGATTCACACACACTTGTAAGATGTGGAACAAAGATTCCTTGTATCCTTTACCCACTTCCCCTGATGGTAACCGCTTGTAAAACTATAGTATAATATTACAACTAGGAGAGGGACATTGATGTAATTCACAGATCTCATCCCGATAGCTGAAGCTTTGCTTGGACTCATTTGTGTGTTTGTTTAGTTCTGTGCAGCTGTATCAGATTTGTAGGTCTGGATATCCTCCACCACAGTCAAAACCCAGAACAGTTCCAGTGTCACAGGATACTTCCTGCTGCTTTCTTATAACCACACCCATCTTCTGTCCACACCAGCTAACCACCACCACTCAGCCCTTTTACTTTTGCCACCTGTAAGTATCATCGTCTTGACTATCAGATGGTGGTATAGTTCTTACTTCAGTTTTCAGATATAATTTATAATGCTAGGGGGCAGAAGGATCATCTGTTCTATGCTTGGTTGCTCTTTCCATGGTTCTTTCTTTCTTCTTTTTTTTTTTTCCTATTGCTCTAAGATTCCTTCTTTTATCATTTTATTTTTATTAAAAAAATCTTGTTTGTTATTCTTTAAAGATAGAGCTGCAGGCAACAAATTCTTTTAGTCTTTCTTTGTCTGAGAATTTCTTCCTTTCTCCTTCATTCCTAAAGGGAAGTTTTGGTAAACATGGAATTCACAGGGAAGAATCATTTTCTTTTCAACACTTGATAAATGTCAAGCTACTTCCTTATGGCTCAGAAATCCACTGTCATTTGAATAAGCGTTCTCCTGGAGGTAAAAATCTCATTTTTATCTGGATACTTTCAAAATTTTTTCATTGTTTTTAGTTTTCCAGTGTTTAGTTATGCTCTGTCTTCATGTGGTTTATCCTATTTAGGATTCCTTCCCCTTTTTGAATATGTATATTTATAACTACTTGCAAATTTGGAACATTTTTAGCCTTAAAAAAATCCTTTTGATCTTTTTAACCTTTTCCTCTTTTTCTGAGACACCAGTGAGAAAAATGTCGTTTTGTCACTGTCCCTCAGGTTGCCGTGGCTCCGCTAATTTTTTTCTGTGTTATCCAAATGTGACAAAGTCTATAAAGCTCTCCTCAAGGTCAATGATTCTATCCTTTGTCATCTTCATTCTACCCTTAAGTGCATCCAGATACTTTTTTTAATTGTTGTTATTGTGTTGTCCAGTTCCATAATTTCCACTCTTTATAACTACCGATATTTTTTGCTGAAGTTTTCTGTTTTTTAATTTGTTTTAAAATAATTTGTAATTGCTTGTTGGAAGACTTTTTATGATGACTAAATTCCTCCTCAGATAACGCCGTCTAATTCATCTGAGTGTTCAGCTAATCGTCTTTTCTCACTCAAGTTGTGATTTTCATGATCTTGGTATGAGGGGTAATTCTTGGTTGTATTGTATACCCTAGACATTTTTGCTATTTTGTTAACATATAATGAGACCATTGAAATACTCTATTTTGATAGATAGTCACCCCGTTTAGAGTTAGCATCTCGATTCTGGCCTAATTTCTGGGCTGCTGAACAAGAAAGGAGTTTAATCTCCGAGTCCCTGCGGTGCTATTTTAGCCCGTTGATTCCTTTGGTGTTGCAGAGACTATGTTTGTCTCTGCTGGAGCTACCTGAGGGGCACAAGGAGTTTCCGCACAGTCTAGGCTATATTCCCAGGAGGGTACATTTCCCAAGTTAAGGGCTGCTTGGAGGGTGCTCCCTCCACCCACCCTGCTGCCCCTGCGTGTCTTACTGGGAAGAGGAGTCTTAGCTCAGTCAGGAGAGCCCTTCCTGGGCCTGGCACTTGCTGTGGTAGGACTCCCCTGCCTGTGTGGAATGGAGAAGCACGTCCTTAATCGGGGGCTTGCTGTGGTGTGATCCCCCACCAGTGCTGTGTGACTGCCCGGTGTCTCCGGGTGGGGGAAGGTAATGTCAGGGCGAGAGCACGCTGCCCAGTCCACTGTCGCCAGCCTCTCTATCCATCCACCTTCATCAATGTTATTGAGCTTGCTTGATGGTGTTGGTGGTTCTGTTTGGGGGAGAAATGCACCTCTCTGGGCTGTCTTTTGTATAAGGTTGAGGGTCTGGAAATGCTAGAATAGGTCACCTTTTCCTGTTGCTGATGTCTTAGTCTGTTCAGTTTGTTATAACAGAAAACTGAAAAGTGTGTAGCTTAAACAAGAGACATTTATTTCTACCAATTCTGGAGGCTGGAAGTCTGAGCTCAGGTACCAGCATGGTTGAATTCTGGTGAGGGGACTTTCCCTGGTTTGTAGACCACAGTCTTTTTATAGCAGCCTCACTTGGTGAAGAGACAGACGGATCTTGTGTCTTACAAGGGAATTGATCCCATCATAAGGGCTCTGTGGTGCGACCCAATCTAACCTAATTACCTCTCAAAAGCCCCATCTCTAAATACAGTCAGACTGGGGGTTAAAGTTTTAAAATATGGGTTTGTGGAAGACACAGACGTTCAGGCCATAACAAAAGAGGAGTCATGTGAGGCCCTGATGCTGTGTTGTTCTCCAAGTCCAGGCATCTAACCAGTTTGCCTTCCTTTGTATACCTCTTGAAGTTCTCCTTGAGCTGTTTCCTGTGTAATTTTCAAAGTTTATTCTTATATTTAATAAAGAGAAACAGATAAAACCAGCAGAAAGGAACAGAGAAAAGTGAGTGTGTGCCATACCTAATTCTCTTTTTCTTAATCATTTTCTAGAGTAGTGGTTCCCAACCTTCCTAATGCTGCGACCCTTTTGTACGGTTCCTCATGTT
Organism: Perodicticus potto; assembly: GCA_963574655.1. Classification (NCBI taxonomy): domain Eukaryota; kingdom Metazoa; phylum Chordata; class Mammalia; order Primates; family Lorisidae; genus Perodicticus; species Perodicticus potto. Next base: position 27,895 of record CAUYRH010129052.1, read on the forward strand.
GTGGTGACCCCCAACCATAAAAGTATTTTTGTTGCTACTTCATAACTGTAATTCTGCTACTGTTATGAATCGTAATGTAAATATCTGATATGCAGGATGTATTTTCATTGTTACAAAGGGGTCGCGACCCACAGGTTGAGAACTGCTGCTCTAGAGAAAGATCAGAGCCAGCTCTGGAATCTGGCTTAGGCTATCCATGTATGTAATGCTGCCACAGCTGTATGAGAAAGCAGAAGTGGGACTTCCTTCTTCCTGTTACTGGCCCAGCACAGGGACAGGCGGCAGAGGAAGAGCCAACAGGAAAAGTGCTTTCCTTTCCCCACAACCAAACTTTCTTTTCTTTGCCTGCAGTCTGCCTCCAGCTTCAGGGTATACTCAGTCCATTACCTGGGCAAATAGGACATGCCTGGTGTTGTATGTAAATCAGACTTCAATAAAGCTGAATTAAAAAATTAGATCTAAGAATAAAATCTGGTTAATTGAATTATTTTTAAGATATCAGAAACATCATTTAAAACCTGTATTTGAAAGGTATGTCTTTAAAGCTTGTTGAGAAGACCTGTAGGTATGGTTTATGTGTAATTAAGGAGGATTGAATCTAATCTAATGCATAGAAAGCCTCAATAACTTTTCAGAAGATTGTACTAGTAAGAAGGCTACTAATGTAGAACAAAATGGTCTTAGAGGCAGTCAGGAAGCAGGCTACAAAAGCTACTGATCTGCCATTGTTTATGGGAAGGAAGAACATCTTTGAGGACTGAGTGAAGAGTACAGGAGGCAAAAGTAAGTCACAAATTGAACAACAGACACTGGAGCCATGCCTAGGAGCAGAACCAGGCCTTGATCAAGGCGCTGTAGTGCGCTTTTGCCCTGAAGGCCTCAGGTTCTTGCTGGTGGTTGTCTGGGCGTGACCCTTAGTTCCTTGCCAAGATGGCCGCCTGCCTCATCAAAGTGTATAGTGGGAGAAGGTGATGGAGCTGACTAGCAAGAAGGAAGTGACAGTCTTTTGCAAACTAATCATGAAATTTTTATTGTATTCTATCAATTGGAAGCCAGTTATTAAGTTTAGCCTACCTGGAAAAGATGGGATTACACAAGGGGATAAAAGCATGGATGTGGGGATCATCAAAGGCATTGTAGAAGTTTGCTATCCCAAGTAGTCAGGAAGACTCTCTATTTAGAGAGACATTTCTGGCAGTAGTTGCACCTCTCCTCCATAGCTCCAGTTCTTAAGTTCTTACTGGGATCCAGGACCATTATTTACGCCCCCTCTACCCCACCCCACCCCACCCTTAGGGCAATGGCTGGGAATCTTTCCCTGTAATTGGTAGTTTCTGGTTGCTTCAACATTTTCTGGTTCTTTCCCTTATCATCCCCACCATTTTTTTTTTTTTGGTAGGTGGTTCATGCATTGAAGACTCCTCTAAACCAATCTGAGCTGACTTCTGTTTTCTCCTGAGATCCTGACTCATAAAAATAGATTTTGTAATGATAAAAAAATTAATTTAATGAGGTCAACTTTGCCAATTTTAATTTTTTGCTTCTCACTTTTCTGTCATTCTTTGAAAGCTTCCCCCCCCCTTTTTTTTAGATAGCAAGAAGTATTACCTTCCCCTCTCTCTCTAGTCAGTTTATGGTTTTACTTATAGTACATTTAAATCTTTGATCTATTGGAAATACTTAAGCAGTGAAATTATTTTTTCTGATGGGTGCCCATTTATTACAAAACTATTCAATAATATTTATTTTCTCCATTGAGAAATGTCTCATACCACATAATAAACTTGTGTATATGTGTATTTCAATTTCAAATGGTATCTATATCATTTAATCTATATTATACCATACATTAAAATGGAAATATTTTCAGTTTACTTGATGTAGCTGATATAATGTCAATTCCCCAGACAAAATTATCTAAACAAACCAAGACACTGATTTCACTTCTGAATAAATTTGCAAAATATCTACATGACATGTTTGCAAGTTGAAACTAGAAAAGTGAATTTAAGAACAGTGAGGATAAAATAGGGCTTATTCTGGGAATGCAAAGATGATGCAGTATCTTTAGTAGCTGATGGTTTAATTCATTATTAAAAGCAAGAGATTAATAAAGCCTCCTGGAGTTAATTTAAAAAATTATGTTGGCTGAATATAAAATAAACATGTAAAGATCAATATGATGCCTTTATATAACCAATAATGAATATATATATAAAAAAACTACCACAAAAAAGCCAAAAGACCATTAAGATACTAGGAAAATAATCACATCTCATAAATGAAATACAGCTAATATACCAACAGATCTTATACATAAGAAAATGTCTAACAATTTGTTAGAAAAATAAAGAGAGGCTAGAAATTTACAGATAAAAAAATGCACATGGTGCAAATATATGAGAACTGCTCAATTTCCAAAGTAGTTGGGCAAATTTTAATGAAAGCAAAATGACATAATAATTTTATCCTTCAGATTAGCCATGATTTAAAAGAACAATGAGGCTCAGTGCCCGTAGCTCAGTGAGTAGGGCACTGTCCACATACACTAAGGCTGGCAGTTTCGAGCCCAGCCCGGACCAGCTAAACAACAATGACAAGGGCAACAAAAAATAGCCGGGCACTGTGGCGGGCGCCTGTAGTCCCAGGTACTTGGGAGGCTGAGGCAAGAGAATCACTTAAGCCCAAGAGTTTGAGGTTCCTGTGAGCTGTAAAGCCAAGGCACTCTACCAAGGGTAAGAAAGTGAGATTTTGTCTCAAAAAACAACAACAAAAAGGGACAATGATATTCGGTGCTAAACATAGGAAATAGAGATACTCCCATATATTGCCGATGGCAAAATGAATCTTTTGGAAAATAATTTCATAAAAATTGATTAAATGCTTTGAGGTAGCAGAACTACTTGGGGGAATCTCTCCTATGAAAATAACAGTATATATATATGTATGTATGTATAACATATGTTATATGTATGAATATATATATGTATATATATACATATAAATGTACAGGATGCCAGTGGCATTGCTTTTAGTAGTACATAATGAAAGCAAACTAAATATGTGAATGTTCAGTAGTAGATTGGCTAGATGAATTACGGTATATCTACACTGTGGAATATTATGCAGTTATTTAAAAGAGTGAGATGCGTTTATGTTCATTGACCTGAAGGGAAGTTCTTCCTGTAGTGTAAAGCAAAGAAGACAAGTTGCAGAAAATGTGTAGCTAGGATGACATTTTGGTAAAAGCAAATGAGCAACACAACACATATACATACACATATGTATATAAATATATACAAATATATACAAAATATATATTTTGTGTGTGTGTGTGTGTGTGTGTAGGAAAGGTTGGTGAAGATACATAAATGGCTGTTAACATTTCCTCTCTGAGTGGAGGTGGGATTGCTCTTTGAATATCCTTTCCATTGTATGTTCCCAGTATAAAGCAGAAATAAACATTTGAGATGATGGTTATACACTAATTACCCTGATGTGATCACTAAACAGCATGTATATTACAACATCATTATGTATTCCATAAATACATATTATATGCCAATTAAATATTTTATATATTTTTTTAAAGAATTTGTTATTGTGAAGGTGTTGAGGGGCCATGTTGAGGGGCCCTGCCCTCATGAATAGATGAATGAATTCCTCATGAGAGTGGTTGTTCTAAAAGTGAGTTTGGCCCTATCATGCTCTCTGTCTGTCCTGCCTTGTGCTTCTGTCTTCTGCCATCGGATGACATAGCAGAAAAGCTCTCCTAGGATGCCAGCACCTTGAGGTGGATTTCCTGTTCTCCAAAACAAAATGATTTATTTTCCTTGTAAATTACCCAGTTCAGCCTGTGGTGTTCCATTATACTGTTATGATTTTTATATATAATGTATTTAATATAATATAGTGTTACTGTTTTTCATTTCTACTCTGCTGTAATTCTCTGGTTACAGAAAGCTGCTTTTGTTATTTCAACAGTTAATAAAGTAATAAAAACATTAAAATAACTTGCAGTAAGTGTTCATTAACATATCTCGCTTTTTATGAATCAAAGACAATGTCTTAATAATTATAAAGAGTTTATTTTTTGTGTGTGTGTATTTCAGAAACACTGAGGACTTGTTAATGGCAACATTAATCAGAGATTTGGTTGAAATAGTGGGAAAGTTTTTGCAGTATTACAAAGAAGATGATATTGCTGTACTATTCACATACTTCTTTCCCTGCTACTGGTGCCTCTGACTATGACAAACACCTTTCTACAAGTGTTCCCTTGAAGGGACCTGCCAGGACTTTGGGATTTGAATACACACATATACACATACATAAATCCAGAACCATCTTGCCTTTTCCATTGCCTTATTTTATGATAAATATTTCTTTTTCCTCTGCTTAAGTCTTGGTTTGGCTTAAATTTTCTCCAGGCTTCAGATATTGAGTTTGCTTAACTCTAATTCATTATTATCACTTCCTTTTCATATCCTCTACTCAGAAAATCTATGAATGGTTTTATAAATTACATATATATATTCAACTGTGGGCCTATTTACAGAGGATAGTTGCTTTTCAATTGTTTTGGTAATATTTACAATCTTAAACCTTATATTCATGGTATATCCCTATTCATATAAGTGTATATGAAAAGTCATAATTGTGCCTTGCTCTTTGGTTGTGGGAAATCATCAAGACCTTAGTTGAGGTATATCCTGTAAACAAAGGTCTTAATTAGGACCAATAAACAACAAAAATATTGTTGAAGCACTGGCTTTTGGGGGTTCTTTACATTTCTAGTTCTCTAGAATTGATCTAGTTTACCTTCTTTAATTTGATACTCTAATTTTGAAAATTGTTACAGTAGACTATTTATTGTAGCACAATTCACAATCGCCAAAATGTGGAAACAGCCTAAATGCCCA
>CAUYRH010129053.1:0-28926 GCA_963574655.1 Perodicticus potto
TGTCTTTCAGAGCGTAAAGTGATTTTGGAATATAAAGAATTTCTTTGGGCTGATTTACATAGACGTTTGTCACAGACCCGTGTTCCTGAGCTATGAATATGAGTGATAAATAAACTATTAATGAATAAAAAAAAATAAAAATAAAAATAGCCTTGTGTTGTGGCGGGTGCCTGTAGCCCCAGCTACTGGGGAAGCTGAGGCAAGAGGATGGCTTGAGCCCAAGAGTTTGAGGTTGCTGTGAGCAATGATACAGCAGCACTCTACAGGGGGTGTCAATGTGAAACTGTCTCGAAAAAAATAAACAGAAATTTTTTTTAAACTCTAAAAAAAAGATTTAAAAAAAAACCCCCATCATTGCTAGAAACTCAGGGAAAGGCTAACTGAAACCATGAGATGCTGTTTCTCATCCATCAGTTTGAAGGGTAAATAGACAAATTTGCAGTGTCAAGTTCTGGCAGGGAGGGGCCAAGTGGAACTTTCACAACTCTTTTCCTGGTTGTTTTAATGGGTAAAACTTGAGGACAGTTTGAGACTATCAAAGTTAAGTGTGGCTGTACGTACACCATCCCTACATTCAAGCGGTTTTTTTGCTACATATGTATTCTCAACAGTGTCTCCCAATACATGTGTACAGAAATCTTTACAATGGTGTGGTTTATAGAAGTGAAAAATTAGAACCAACCGTAAATCCATAAAAGATGGATAAATATTGCAGCTGCATAGAATAAAATGTCTGGAGCAGATAAATTGTTGGGGTGTCTGTATATATACATTCTTATATGTCAATCAAAAGCAACATTGAACAAAAAGAAATTGCAGAGTGGCTTCTACAATATAGCATTTATGTAAAGTTTAAAAACATTGAAACAACCATGCATATACAAATAATACATAGTAATGGATGAAGCAAGACTTAAGAATGATAACCACTAGACTCAGCATAGTGGTTACCTCCGAGGGAGGATAGAAATAGAATTACGTCAGACCACAAAAGAGGCTCGATGTCATGTAGAGGACATAGAGAAAAACTACGTCTTTTAAAAATTGAAGGAATTGTAGCAGAATATTACAATTTGACAAAGCCGACTGGTTTGCTCCAGGTGGTCATTATATTAATCTCTGTGTTTAGAATTTTTCATAAAATTCTAAAGTACTTTTGATTTTACCGTTGATGCATAAAAATTGAATAGATGCAAATAAACTCCATTAAAGTAACACCTTGTCGTTTTCTCACTTTGAAATGAGAAATAAATGGAAATAAAACCTTGATGGTGTCATTTTCTCTGTCCCTAGAAAGCTTGAGCACCGCAAAACCGAAATGAGGCAAACGCAGATGAACTCCTTTCTGTTTATTATACAAATTTATAAGGCAGTTTTTACATTAAAAATTCAAATATTTTTTCATGTGATTTTGCTTTGAAAATAAAAGATGAGGTTGTTTTTTCTCTTTCTATGTTACAGTACATTCTGAGCCTTTTATGATGGAGAATCTGAGGATGGTTTTTTTTCTCTTTTTAATTCTAAGCTTTAATAGAATAATGATTTGTTGTGTTTTTCTTTTCACTTTCTCGGAAAATGAAATTTTATTACTCTGGAATAAATTAATTCTAGAGAACGCTATGACAGAATTGAAATGAAATCAATTTAGTTCTTGATGGAACTGCAGCACTGTTTCCTGGTATATAACAGCCGTCTGTCGATGATAAAAGCAAGTCGGGACAGCTCAGCTCCAGTGTTCTCTGCGGCTCTCACACAGTGTCACACTCACCAGCATCAGTCATCTGTTATCTCTCTGACACTGATTAATTACTCTGATCTATTCTGGTATTATGGCCCCTGTCTTGGTGCTTTAGTTAGGCTGAGCAATTGAAGAGAGTTCAGTCGTGAATTATGTATTTATTACTGTGACCCTTCGTGTTATTTATTTAACTTAAAGGAGTGTGAGTGCATCCTTTGTAAAAGATTATTATGGAAAAGATATTTTAATTGTGTTTCATTTTAAGACATGAAATTAACAGTATCAGTATCAACTTAAATGTGGCAATTAGGTTCTTTTAACTTATTAAGTGTTTTGCTTATGTAAAATTGATACAAAAAGTTTTTGTGCAAAAGTTTAACAGAAATAACTATATTTCACTTTGGTTATATTTCTAAATTGAGGAATGTACAGACCTCATGGCTATATCCATGAAGAACTCGATAACCTAATTTATAAGCACCATAGAACATTTCCATTTGACTTTTGCACCAAGGATTGAATAGAACCTTTTGAAAGAACCAACTTGGATGTTTTTGATGTTCTCAAAGCAACTTAAATGAAGAAGCTGCAACCATTAGATCAAATGTGCTAAAAGGAAATTTTTGTAGCAGTATGTTGTATAGCAACAAGAAAAATCACTAAGGTATAAATGCACCCAACAAAAATTTTTTAAGATAGTAGTTAAACATTTGAAGTAATACTTACTCACCTCTAATAATCACTGAAATGCAAATCAGAGCAGTCAGATTCTGGCTTGTGTTTAGGTAACAGAGGTGTTTTTATTTTTTTTCATTCTTTTTGTTGCTGTTTGATTTCTAATAGCACAGTGTTGATGAAGATGGCAGGAATGTAAAACTAGAATATGTTTTATGACTTTTATGTAGGAATTCCACTCTTATAATCCCTACTAAGGAATTAATTCAAAATTTAGACTTTTGAAAAATCTTAGCTACTCTGAAAAGTGAGTAGCAAATGTGTTTCAATGTCTTTTTCTTCTTTAAACTATCTTACTTTATAGAATTTTTTCTTTGTGTATAGTCAGACCTGTCAGCTTTTTCCTTTTGGTTCTGACTGGTTTCATATTAAAAAAAGATTGTATTACTTTATTTACACAATTTTATTGAATCTTTCTGAATGTACTGAATCTCCATAATAGATCTTCTGACTTCTCTACTGTATTTCATTTACCTATGTTTATTCCTAAGACACCACATATTTTTCATTTTTTATAATCATTATTATTATACCCTACTGTATTTCATTTACCTGTGTTTATTCCTAAGACACCACTTTTTTTTTTTTTTAGACAGAGTCTCTCTCTTGCCCAGGCTAGGGTGTGGTGTCATCAACTTTGCTCACAGCAACCTTAAACTCCTAGGTTCAAGCAATCCTCCTGCCTCTGCCTCCTAATTAGCTGAGCCATCTGTCTTAATACCTGGCTAATTTGGGGCCGGCGCCCTACTCCTTTGAGCCACAGGCACTGCCCTTTTTTTTTTTTTTTTTTAAGTAAAGATGGGGTCTCACTCTTTCGGGCTGGTGTTCAACTCCTGAGCTCAAGCGATCCTCCTGCCTCAGCCTTCCAGAGTGCTAGGATTGTAGGCATGAGCCCCTGCACCTGGCCAGGACACCATATTTTTAAACAGCTTCATTATGCTATAATCTACATGTAATAAAAATTTATACATTTTAACTGTACAGTTCGATGGGTTTTGAGAAATATATACCCGACCATGGAAATACAGAATTATTTCCATCACTTCAAAAAGTTTCATCCTCTGTCCCCTGTGTGGTCAATCCCCAGGCCACGAGAGTCACAGATAATGCTGTCACTGTGTGTCAGTACGACCTTCTTTAGAACTTGTATCAGTGGAATTATACAGAATGTACCCTAGGTTTTTTAATTAGCATCTTTTGAGGTTCATTGGTGCATCACCAGTTTGTTCCTTTTTACTGCCGGGTAGTATTTCTTTGTGCAGTTTACTCGTGTACATTTACCTGCTATTAGACTTCTGGATTATTTTCATCTGGGGCCATTGTGAATAAAGGTGCTGTGAACACTGATGTAAAAGTCCTTTGTGCAGACACGTGTTTTTGTTTCTCTTGGGTAAATACCTAAAAGTGGAATAACTGGGTCTTATGCTAAGTATATTTTTAACTGTAAGAAACTGGCAAGCTTTTTCAAAATGACAGTACTGTTTTATTTCCTGCCACCATTGTGAATTCAGATAATCCACATCCTTTTTGACAACTTGTAAAAAAAAGTCACCTATTTGCATTTCTTTTTTATGAGGTCTTGGTAAAATATTTTGCTCAATTTTTAATTGACTCATTTGTCATCTTACTGAATTGTGAGAATTTTTTATATGTAATAGAATTTCTTTGTCAGATATATACATAGCTACATGTACATATAGCTAGCTGTATGTAGCTGTATTTTTATCATGGCTTGACTTTTCATTTTCTTTTTTTTTGAGAAAGAGTCCCATTACGTCGCCCTCCGTAGAGTGCTGTGAAGTCACAGCACACAGCAACCTCAAAATCTTGGGCTTTAGCGATTCTCTTGCCTCAGCCTCCCAAGTAGCTGGGACTATAGGCGCCTGCCACAACGCCCGGCTTTTTTTTTTTGGTTGTAGTTGTCATTGTTTGGCAGGCCCAGGCTGGATACAAACTTGCCAGCTCCTGACTTTACATTTTCTTAATATGTGTTGTAGAAATCTTTAATCAGTTCTGATGAAGTCAGATTTATGGTTGGTGCTTTTATGTCCTAATTAAGAAAGCTTTAACACTAACATCTCAAAGATTTTTGTTTCTTCTAAAAATTTTTTAGTTTTGCCTAAAAATTTTATAGTTTTTGCCTTCTACATAATACATTTATAATCTTTCACATTAAATAGATTTCACGTTCCATTATCATTTTTTGAAAAAGCTATTCTTTTCCCATTTAATTACCCTAGCTCCTTTGTCAAAAATTAATTGACCATATGCATATGGGTCTATTTCTGAGCTCTCATATTTTCCCCATTGATCTGTATGTCTGTCCTTATTCTCTATGACACTGTCTATAACATTTTATAAGTCGTATTTTGTTCTTTTTCAAAATCGTTGGGCTATTCTAGATCCTTTATATTTCCATACATATTTTAATATCAGCTCGATGATTTCTACCCCCTCAAAAGTAGCCTGCTAGGATTTTGATTGTGATTTTATTGCCATAGAGATTGGTTTGGGGAGAATTGACATCTTAATAATATTGAGTCTTTCACTTACAAGCAAAATGTATCTCTGTATATTTGTATCATCTTTAGAGTTGTTTTGTTGTTCTATGTGAATAAACCATAGGTGCATGTTATTATATTCACCACTAGTATTATATGCTTTATTGAAGCATTTGTATTACGATTATATAAATTCTTCATTGCTAGTAATGTGATAGTTTTTATATCTCAACTTTGCTTAACAGTTCTAGAAGCTTTTTTTTGACTAATCTGCAGATGAAGGCTGTAATTTTTTCTTTCTTTCTCTTTTCTTTTTTTAACCTTGGTCTCTATCCTTTCCCCCTGCTCCTTAAGCCTTTTTGCTCTAACTAGGACATCTAACAGAATACCTACCTGATGTTGGGAGTCATGTTGTTATTTTTGAATTGCAAATGTACATTATATGTATTTTCATTCATTATAGCAGCAACTAAACTAAGTAATTTACAATAAGACACACTGCTTATAAATGAAAAGGAAAAAGTCCCTAAGTTGTAAGAATCAACTGTCTCTTGATTCAGTGTTGACTTCAGTGTAAGTATTTGATTAAACAGTAAATCAAACCCAATGACCAAGTTGGTAATTACTGTTCCTTGTTATATACTTATAAAAATAGTATTAGTTTATCATATAAGTGGCTGTTCATTCCCAGTTTTAAAATCAGTTAATGATTAGAAGTTTTAAGATGCTGGCAAAAAATAGAAGCAAAAAAATATTGCCTACAAAGTTGAAATTTTAAAATGTTTCATGTGTTAAAGATACTAATAATCTTTTATTTCATTATCCCTAGGATAATACCTTAGATATGAAAATATGTGCTGTAGTTTATTAAAGTTTTTATAGTATAATTATAGAAATTTAAATGTTAAATGTTTTTATAAATGAGTGATGAGTTATTTACAGAAAGTCCAGGGCAGTAAAATTTAGACCCTTTTGTGTCTATTATAGTATATTTAAAGCTATAATAGCCATTTTTTCAGATAGAGAAAGGGAGACACTAGACTGACTGTAGTTGAAAAAAGAACCTGGGCCCCCAGAATCAAACAGCCTTACTTAGAAAATCCTCATTCTTCCACTTCCTGGCAAGCGTGTCCATGGGCAAATTACTTTTCTAAACCTTGTCTGTAAAGTAAGGAAAATGGACTTTGCTTATACTGATATTTTGTGATCATTGAGACAAATCATGTAAGGCCTTAGAATAGGGCCTATCACAAAGTAAGTGTCAAATAAATTAGTATCTAGCGATTAACCTAAACTCTGTAAAGTTTGGAGAACTATCTGGTAATCTTTGTTACATCACTATTGGTTAGCAACTCATCTGAAGTAGAGGATCAGCTATAAAAGGTAAAGCCACATGAACATATTAATGTACACCGATGCACAGAGTCACTGTTATTTTTTTATTGAATGAAATACACTTTGGGCCGTATTATTTCATTATTCTAATTTCTTAATTTTATATTTGATAAGTCTGATCCTTTTTGCAAAGATGTATAAAATACATCAGTAATAGAATCATTATAATCTGAAAATACAACTGCTAGGTAGTTTTGTTATGTCTTATTTGTTTTATTTCACTATATATTGAAAAGCATTCAAGTCATCTTCCTTGAATGTAGGGGATTTTGTGGTTCTTTTAAAAATATGATACTGAGTCAGTAGTTGGGTAGCTTTACATAGATTTCTCAGTCGTTACTTTATAGGGCACCTCATTGTGTCCACCCAGGTTGTGAAGCTATTCCTCATTCTATTTGGTGCAATCTTACTATTAATTAAAGCAAGGAATGGTGATCAATTACAACTTAGCAATTTCTTAAATTCTTATTTTTTTAAATGACTATTTAAAATAAATGAAAAAGGCCAGGCATGGGTGGCTCATGCCTATAATCCTAGCACTCTGGGAGGCCGCAGTGGCTGGATTGCCTGAGCTCAGGAGTTCAAGACCAGCCTGAGCAAGAGCAAGACCACCTCTCTTTAAAAAAAAAGGGGGGGTATTGTGGCAGGCACCTGTAGTTTGCAACTACTTGGGAAGTTGAGGCAAGAAAATTGCTTAAGCCCAAGAGTTTGAGGTTGCTGTGAGCTGTGACACCATGGCACTCTACCGAGGGCAACAAAATAAGGATGATTGATAAATAAATAAATAAATAAATAAATAAATAAATAAATAAATAAATAAAATGAAAAAAATGAATAAGTATTTATAATCAGAGAAGTACATAGATAATTACATTTTGGAATAAATAAAATTTCCAATATACAGAATAAATCTTCAGGAAATCAGCATTTGCCTTTAAACAGATAATGTGATGTCTTTGTATCTATTGTTTCACCTGTGTAAGTTCTCGTTCCAGTTTTCAATGTCAGCACATTAAAAGCCAGTGGCCTGGGGGACACCTGTGGCTCAAAGGAGTAGGGCGCTGGCCCCATATGCTGGAGGTGGCGGGTTCAAACCCAGCCCCAGCCAAAAACTGCAAAAAAAAAAAAAAGCCAGTGGCCTTATCCTGTGCCTCTAAGTTTTCCCAGCTGCAATTTTCAGTTCCTCAGAATCTCGTTTCTGAAGGGTCTCTGTACATGTTTTCTCTCCTTTAAATACCATCACATGTACACCATCACTTTACCCCTGACTCATTCATTTATTCTTATGAACCTTGCCTTTTACTGCCTCCCAGCCATCCCCAATTCTCACCTGTTCACACTTCAAAACACTTGCCTAGTGTGAAACTGTTGGTAAAGCTTTTTCTCTTTATCCTTGGCCATGAACTCTTTAAGAGCAGGGACCATGTCTTGATATTTTTTCTAGATGCCCAGAACATACTATAATTTCTTATATTCTGATGTCTAATAAAACTATGCCCTCAAATCTGCATAACCACTGGATTTGCTCATCTTTCACAAGGATTTGACACCTGTGGCATATAGGTAGTTCTTCCTTCATTCAGAAATTAATGAAACATAAAACTGAAGACTGTTAACTTAAAGATTATTATTAATTGGGCGGCACCTGTGGCTCAAGGAGTAGGGCGCTGGCCCCATATACTGGGGGTGGCGGGTTCAAACCTGGCCCCGGCCAAAAACTGCCAAAACAAAAAATTATTATTAATTTAAAAGTTAAAAAAAGGTAGTGACATGTCACAACAACAACAACAACAAAAGGAAGTACTAGATATACATAATTTTCTGCTGGACTATATTCCTTGAATTCCTAAACACATTTTTTTGCTTTTCTTTTACAGGTGAAGCCTTGAAAGGGAAGATTGCAGTTCACAAGAATAAGAAAGATCCACGGTCTCTCATTGTGACCCTCACGTTGAATAATTCAATGCAAACTTATGGTCTCCAGTAAAACAAGCCATAAAAGCACAACTAATTTGCAGCTTTTAGTGTAGGTAGAGTGGGCCAGTAGGAGGGAGCAAGCTTTATGTGAGCAGACTGATGATAAATCCTTTCCGAATGAATCCTCAGTAAGAGGCGTGGTGGAAATCTAACGTTAACGTCCTCCGCCTGAGGAAGGGAACCACCTGATCCCACTGGCCCACCCGCATAGAAGTCGGCATAGACTGCTTTAACCAAATGTAACCCTGACATTCAGCTTAGTTATACTGAAAAGAATTTAAATGGTCCTCTATTTGAAAAAGAGATTGTCTTTTGTTTTTAATAAGTTTCTTACTATAAATTTTAAATGCAGTAATTTATTAGGTATTTGGTTAATGTTTTATTAAACTCATAATACAAGGTAGTATACATTTTTATCACAGATTTCTCTGAGGAGGAGAAGTATTTTATTATTTGCTAGAGTATCAGGATGTGTAATAGATTAAATAGCAAGTGTAAGAGACTAAAATACAGAAGAGGGCATCAGCCTTGTCATAGAAATCATGTATGAGGACAACGTAGGTGATCATCTTATCTTGCATTCGTACAGTTCTGATTTTGTAGTTTCTTCCCTCTTCGTGACCATTTTTTAGCCATAGAGATTTCTAGTATTGCCCAGGAAATCTAATTTCAATACCTTTATCCTTTCGTTTTGTAAAAATTTTTTAAATTGGGATAAATATGAACTATTACTTTTTTCAAACTAGATTTGTGTGCAAAGGTTAAACATGTAACTGTTAATATACTTATCACTGTAAAGTTGTGTCATTTATAATTACTGGTTCAATTTGAAATGAAATATGCAATAAAATGTATCAAACCATTTTTAGCATTTGGAACTATTTCAACATATTAAACATTTCAATTCTTGTAAAATTGGAAGCATTTAAAACAAGTTTTAACAAGGAAATCATTTTTGAGAAAATTAGGATTTTAAGGGGAGGTGGGCCACATAACCTCAAGTTCAACAGCTGATTCTTTGTCTAAACAAGACAGTAACTAGGCAGCTTAGCATGATATTCAGAAGGGTAAGTACCTAAACTTAGTGCCTGAGTTCAACCCTGGCTTCAGCTCTTACTTGCTGTGTGATCTTAGTCATTTTCCTTAACCCTTCTCTCCTCCCTCAAATGTGCTAATTTATTGGTTAATACATTTCAAGTATTTAGATCAGTGCTGGGCACACTCAGTAAATATTAGGTGGTAATATCATCATCATCATCATGTGTTCAAGGGCCCCTTCCAAAGGATATATGGCATCCATTATATTGGTTTAAGAATTGTCAGCCTTCAGTGAGCTATGATGATACCACTACACTCTAACCAGGACAAAGAGCAAGACTCTGCCTTCAAAAAAATAATTTAAGTAAAATTTACTTTTAAATTTATATACAATAAAATTCACGTGCCTGTGAATACAGTACTATGGGTTTTAACACATGCGTAGATTCCTTTAACCGCCCGCCACTAAGAGGATACAGAACAAATCTTATATCCCAAGAATTCCCCCAGGCCGTCCCTTTGCAGTGAAACTTTCTCCTCATACTCACTGAAGATCAGCAGTATCCCTTCAGTTTTACCTTTCCAGAGTGTCACAGAAATGGAATCATACGTACAATTTGAAATTGGCTTCCTTTGTTTCATATAACACATTTCAGAGTCATCCAAGTTTTTGCATATATCGATGTTTGTTCCTTTTATTGTAAGTCTAGTCCATTGTTCAGATAATACCATAGCATGTTTATCCATTCACTTACTAAGGG
Organism: Perodicticus potto; assembly: GCA_963574655.1. Lineage (NCBI taxonomy): Eukaryota > Metazoa > Chordata > Mammalia > Primates > Lorisidae > Perodicticus > Perodicticus potto. Next base: position 10,146 of record CAUYRH010129053.1, read on the forward strand.
ATTTTAGTTCACATAGCTTTTTGCGGGTTTTGGCCGGGTCTGCCTTCGAACCCACCACCTCCAGCATATGGGGCCGGTGCCCTACTCCTTTGAGCCACAGGCGCCGCCCTAGTTCACATAGCTTTTCTTACTTAATCTGTTAATATGGTAAGATTACACTGACTAATTTTCAAATATTTTACCAGACTTAATTTAGGAAGTTCTGGGCAATTGTGAATGATGCTGTTATAAACATTTACAGATTGTTGTGTTAATGTAAGATTTCGTTTTCCTGGAATAAACACATAGAAGTGGGATTACTCAGTAAGTGTATGCTTAACTTGCTCAGAAAGTGCACAGCTGTTCTCCACAGTGGCTATACTAATGGATGAATGTTCTGGATTTTCCCATATCCTTGTCATATACATTCTAATAACTGTAATATTACTTCCTGGTTTTAGTTTGCATTTCCCTAATGAATAAAGATGTTTAACATTTTCATGTAAAATATAGAAAAAAAAGGTCAGCCTTATCAGATAGTAATGATTACCCTACCTCATAAATGAAAGAGATGATCACTATGGAAATTAATGTTTAAAATGGCAAAATCTGTATCAAAAAATTTTCTTTGAGCCTTTATTAGAAATCTGGACTTCTAGCAATGGGGGAAAACAACCCACCAAAAAACCCTTAAATGACAGTCTCAAGGGCCAGACACAGTGGCTCACATCTGTAATCCCAGCACTTGGGAGGCCAAGGTGGGTGGATTGCCTGAGCTCACAGGTTCAAGACCAACCGGAGCTAAAGCGAGACCTCGTCTCTAAAAAAAAAGCCAGATCTTATGGTGGGCACCTGTAGTCCCAGTTACTTGGGAGGCTCAGGCAAGAGAATTGCTTAAGCCCAGGAGTTTGAGGTTTCTGTGAGCTATGACGCCATAGCACTCTACCGAGGGCGACAAAGACTCAGTCACAAAAAAAAAAAAAAAAAGACAGTCTCAATACCATAGTCTTTTTTTTTTTTCTTTTTTTTTTTTGCAGTTTTTGGCCAGGGCTGGGTTTGAGCCTGCCACCTCCAGCATATGGGGCCTGCGCCCTACTCCTTTGAGCCACAGGTGCGGCCCTAAGACCAAAGTCTTTATTGTTCCTTCATCAGCATGATTTGTGTTGTCTCTGGGTTAAGCCAGTAGCTTGTTTTCATCATGGATTTGAATATAAATCATTACTAGAAACGAGTAATGCTGATAATACAATTTAAAGTACTTTACATTTTGTCTTGAATGGCTTCTATACAAATTAGAGTAGGTTAGGGTGATCAATGAAGAGGCCCAAAAGATTTAATGGATTTTTTAAAGTAACCAAAACCATCCAATTTTTTTTTTTGTAAGTGAAAAACAAATATTTCCTGCTCCTTCACAAAAGCATTTCTCTTCAAAACCCTGGTTTTTGTGAGATTTTCACCCAGTGACTCTCGATTCTCTTCTGTAACTAGTCCAGCCATAGTTAGTGGTCTCTGTTCTGTGCAGTTCACACTTCCCAGGCCAGGACATTCTAATTGGTATAACCGAAGGATTTCAAGAGAACATGAGCTCAACAATGTTAGCTCTTCATTCGAATTTCTGCCTTTAAACCTCTGTGAAAAATCCTAGCCCTGGACAGTGACAAATACAGCATCCTTTTGTGCTGCGGTAAATGGATATTTATACTTTACTCTGTCCCAGGTTTATTTCCATTGAGAAAATAAATTTTCATCCTGTTTTCTTTTGTGAAAATAAACGTTACTGTGTGGTGATGTGTGGGGTTCAGCCGGATGTGATGGTCGCGTTGTGATGCGTGGGGTTCATCCGGATGTGATGGTCGCGTTGTGATGCGTGGGGTTCATCCGGATGTGATGGTCGCGTTGTGATGTGTGGGTCATCCGGATGTGATGGTCGCGTTGTGATGTGTGGGGTTCATCTGGATGTGATGGTCGTGTCGTGATGTGTGGGGTTCATCCAGATGGGACAGTCATCTGTACAGAGAACAGCATCCCCTGAAGGGAGCAGCCCTTTGGGACGAGTGTTCCAGGGTGCACACATTGCCCAGAGTGTTCCACTAAGTAGCCACAACTGCGACAGGGCACCCTTTAAAAGACATCAGGAAGCTGGAGTTTCATTTTGAAATAATTTTGTGGGTGGGGTACGGGGGAGTGAGATTGGTAGTTCCAGAGTTTGCTTTTTTATCACTTAATCTAGATTAACCAGTTGTGGCCCAGCTGTGTCCTTGAGCATTCTGCCTCTCTCACTTCTTAAAATGGAATATCTGAAATGTATTGTGTGAGGTTTGAGATCAGACCATAAGCATAACACAAAATGTGCTATCAAGCATTCAACAGGAGAAATTAAAGCAAGATGGTAAACCACTTAGCCCCTTCCCCTGCTGTCCGTGCCTGAATTGTCATTTAAATTGCTGGGCTGTAAGCAGACCCAGAATGTCCACGTGTATTCAGATTTTTTTGCATAGCAAAATAACAAAAATGTGTCAAGTTCACAGCACTATCATATAAGAGTTCCAGCCACAGTTTTCTTTGTTTGTTTGTTTTTTGTAGAGACAGAGTCTCACTTTATCGCCCTCAGTAGAGTGCTGTGCCGTCACAGCTCACAGCAACCTCCAACTCCTAGGCTTAGGCGATTCTCCTGCCTCAGCCTCCCGAGTAGCTGGGACTACAGGTGCCCGCCACAATGCCTAGCTATTTTTTTCTATTTTTGCAGTTCGGCTGAGGCAGGGTTTGAACCTGCCACCTTTGATATATGGGGCCAACGCCCTACTCGATGAGCCACAGGCGCTGCCCTCCAGCCACACTTTAAATCACTTGGGAAAAGGGAGAATATGTTGCAAATTTACTCTATGCTTGCTAAGAGAGACATATTTTTTTTTTTTTTTTTTTTTTTTGTGACAGAGTCTCCCTTTATCGCTCTGGGTAGAGTGCCGTGGTGTTACAGCTCACAGCAACCTCAGACTCTTGGGCTTAAGCGATTCTCTTGCTTCAGCTTCCCAAGTAGCTGGGACTACAGGCGCCCACCACAACGCCCGGCTGTTTTTTGTTGCAGTTGTGAGTGTTGTTTAGCTGGCCTGGGTTGGGTTCATACCTGTCAGCATTGGGGTATGTGGCTGATGCTACGAGCCTAAGAGGGACCAATTTGTGATGACAGACAAGATGGACGAGATACCTAACGTCAAGCAGTTTCTAATGCAAGGTTGACAAATTACATACAGCCGTAGGGCCAAATCCACCCTGTTGCATATTTTGGTAAATAAAATGAATCACTGCCATTCTTACTCATTTTGCTATTGTCTGTAGCTACTTTTGCACTGTCATGGCAGAGTTGGCTAATTGTAACAGATTGACCCACAAACTGGAAATATGTACTAGCTTGTGCATTACCAAAAAGTTTTCCAACTCCTGGCATATTGCATAACTTCTTGTGACTGGCCCTGTAAGACTTGTAAGGATAGTAAATTAACAGCGTATAGAATACATGTTAACTCTTACACCTGGGAGTGAGTGACGACTAGGGAGGTAAATTATGAGTGAAAAGAAACAGGTGAAGATTTATAATCTGTATTAGAAAACATACTCAGGGAAAGTATGTTTAGTTGCAGCCAAGAAAAAACAGAGCAGAGCTAATACCATAGATAGAATATTTCCTCACGCAAATTGTTACCAGTTGTGGGAGAGAAGATATGCCCAACAGAACACAGAATGACAGGCTCGGCACCCGTAGCTCAGTGGTTAGGGTGCCGGCCACATGCCCGGGGCTCCTGGGTTCAGGCCCAGGCCTGCCAAACAACATTGACAACAACAACAAAAATAGCTGGGCGTTGTGGTGGGCACCTGTAGTCCCAGCTACTTGGGAGGCTGAGACAAGAGAATCACTTAAGCCCAAGAGTTAGAGGTTGCTGTGAGCTATGACGGCACCGCACTCTACTGAGGGGAACATAGTGAGACTCTGTTTCAAAAAACAAACAACAAAAAAAGCCAGAAAATTATACGAACTGTTCTCTTTAAATATGGAGCTTAACTGTGTTCTGTTGCAAGTTATTTATGAAGACAAGATTAAAACTTAAGCTAAATTTCTAAAAAATATATAGTATTTACATATATGAAACTGATGTCTTGAATTGTAACATTTAGTTCCCTGTGTAAAGAGAATTAGTCAACTGAAACTTTGTAGGTGTTTATCAACCCCATTTAGAAAGTATCAAATACTGCTGGCAAGTGAGGGTGGAGAATTGGACACTGGAATTAGCCACACTGAGTCCACTGGATACATTGATAAAAGTAGTTTGAATGGAGTGGTGGAGGCCCAGGCCTGGAGACAGTGAGCTGAAGAAAGACCTATACACAAGGTTTAGAGCAGCTTTATTCACATAGCCACAGCCTGGGAACAGCCCAAATGTTCACAACAGGTGATAGATAAGACAAAAAATAGTATTTCTTTTATAACAGGGAATGTTTTAAGTAATAAAAAGGAACAAGCTATAGACGCACAACATAGCGAATCTCAAAAGCACGCCATGCTAAGAGAAGGCAGAAACAGAGTACGTGGCACGTGGCTCCATTTGCTATGGTTTGAATGTCCTCTCCAAAATCCAGGTGTTGAAACTTAATGGCCAATGTTGTGGTATCAAGAGGTGGAGCCTTGAAGAGGTGCTTGGGTATGAGGGCCGCTCCCTCCTGAACGAGATTAAGGCTGCAATAAAAGCAGCTGCCCAGCACCCTTGGTTCTCTTGCCCTCGCGTTTGTCCTGTGAGGACATAGGGTTCCACCTGTCCAGAGGACGCAGCAACCAGACGCCATCTTGTAAGCAAAGAGCAGCCCTCCCTAGACAAGTGAACTTACTGAAACTTTGATCTTGGATGTTCCAGCCTCCAGAAATTGTAAGAAAATACATTTTTGTTCTTTATAAACTACCCAGTCTGTGGCATTAATAGCAGCACATTGAACTAAGACACCATTTATATGAAAGTCTAAAACAGGTAAAACTGCTGGGCACAGTGGCTCATGCTTGACAGTAATGCTTCTGACTGAGGCTGCTCCCAGACAGCCACCTAACTCACCCCTCACCTGTTTCAGGTCTGAGTTCAATCATCCTGTTCTCACTGAGGCTTCTCTGACAGCCAATTGAATGTTATAAAACCCAGCTCACTCTCCCAACCCCCTTCTCCTTTACTTTTCTCATAGCATTTCTTGCCATCTATCATTCTACTGTGTATGTCTTTTTTTTTCTTTTGAGACAGTGTCTTGATATGTTGCCCTCTGTAGAGTGCTGTGACGTCCCCGCTCAGAGCAACCTCAAACTACTGGGCCCAAGCGATTCTCCTGCCTCAGCCTCCCAAGCAGCTGGGACTACAGGCACCCACCACAACACCTAGCCATCTTTTTGTTGCCCTTGTTATTGTTTAGCAGGCCCGAGCCATGTTCAAACCCTCCAGCCTCAGTGTATGTGGCCGGTGCCGTAACCACTGTGCTACAACAGGCACCGAGCCTATATTTGTCTTTCTAATTTAGCTTCGTTAGCTTCTCTATCAGTAGAATATAAGCCCCAGGAAGATAGGGATTTTTGTCTGTTTTATTAAATACTGTCTTGTGCACTGGTGCAAAGTAGTAACTCAATTAATACGTCTTGAATAAACAGTTGAATTGTACCATCTGTTGGCCAGTGATCTTGACCGGCAGTTTATGATAATTATTAACCAATGATACTATGGCATGTCTCTGCTTTATTTATTATCTGTGAATTACTTTGTCCTTTCTGAATTAGGAAACTGCTTACATAATATTGAGTATGTACTTAAATAATTCTCATTTCTCAACTGCTGTAATATTTTAAAATTTCAAAGGCTGAGACCATCAAATGGGATGTGGCCATACAAAAATCCTGAGTTTATATATGGATGGGTCATTTAGTCAACATGTCAGATTAGGCAGTTAGACAGGAGCAGAGAGGGTGGATGGTGGACATGGTTAGACTATTTTGGACTGGCTTGGGTCACACTGACCTGGGCTATATGGGAATGGAGCTAATCAAGACCTCAAAGGGGCAAGACCTTACAGGTGGGTTGTTTGGGGGAGCTGGTCATTTTTGGGAATGATTAGTGTACCAGGGAATTTCTGCATGGAGATGACATGGGAACATCTTATGGGGACAGAATTTATCAACACCCTGGGAAACTTCCAAGAAGTAGCTGATGCTCCTCAAAGTTGTGTATAAAATCCTAGGACTGTGCTCTCTGCCGTGCCATCCTCATTCTCTAGGATGGGCCTGGCTTGCTTTCCCAGTCATTACAAATAAACTTTTCCTTTCTTGGGTGGTGCCTGTGGCTCAAAGGAGTAGGGCACTGGCCCCATATGCCAGAAGTGGCAGGTTCAAACCCAGCCCCAGCCAAAAACTGCAAAAATAAAATAAAATAAAATAAACTTTTCCTTTCTTGCTAAAACTGTACTTGCTCTTAGTCTCTTCAATTATTTTGAGGACCACCTGTAGCCATCACTGTCCCACTCTGACAACACATTTAAATAGTCTTGAGTTGAATTGCATATTGATACTTTTAACTTAATTTAATTTAATTATTTATTGAGACGGTCTCACTGACCTCAGTAGAGTACCATGGCATCGCAGCTCACAGCAACCTCAAACTCTTGGGCTTAAGTGATTCTCTTGCCTCAGCCTCCCAAGTAGCTGGGACTACAGGCGCCTGCCAAAACATCGGCTATTTTCTAGTTGCACTTGTCATTGTTGTTCAGCTCGCCCGGGCCAGATTTGAACATGCCACCCTCAGTGTATGCGGCTGGCGCTATAACCATTGTGCTATGGGCGCCGAGCCATACTCATACTTTTTTAAATGTAGATAATCTCTGCTATATTTTAGAACTGGCAAAGACTAATCCTGCTGTATTGTAGGTATGTGAAAACTGCTCACACAAATATAGCTATAATTTCCTTAAAAAGGACAATCTAAGGCTGGGTATGGTAGCTCAGACCTGTAGTCCCAGCACTTGACCGTAGCAAGAGGATTGCTTCAGTACCGGAGTTTGAGACCAGCCTGAATAACATAGTAAGATCTTCCTCTCTACAAAAAGTAGGAAATTTAGCCAGGCATGGTGACATACGCTCATAGTCCTACCTACTCCAGCAGTCCAGGCAACAGAGGACGACCCTGTCTCAAGGGAAAAAAAAAAACAAAAAACCACCCAAACCAAAAAAATCCAGAAATTCTTTCTAAAGCATTTTAATATTTTATGAAATATGTAAGAAAACAAGGGCAAAATTATGAATGACACTAAATATTTCTAACATGTAGCTACATGAACTAACTTTTTTTTTTTTTTTTTGAGACAGAGTCTCACTACATTGCCCTCAGTAGAGTGCTATGACATCACAGCTCGCAGCAACCTCAAACCCTTGGGCCTAAGTGATTTTCTTGCCTCAGCCTCCCAAGCAGCTGAACTATAGGCACCTGCCACAATGCCCGGCTGTTTCTTTGTTGCGATTGTCATTGTTGGTTTAGCTGGCCCAGGCCGGGTTCAAACACACCAGCCTCAGTGCATGTGGCCAGCACCCTACCCACTGAGCTACGGGCACCACCTGAACTGCTAATTTTTAATAATAATAAGTTTTAATTTTTAATAATTAGGAATCATGACAACTTGATTAATTGTTAATAAAAAATCCTGGTAACTTTTTAAAACCTTTTAGAGTTGAAGGAGCTAAGGAAATTTTGCCCTAAAATATGACTCCATGGGTATAAAGAACATTGTGAATGAACATTGCGAATTAAAGGCCATTTATGATCAGGAAGCATTGAAGGAGGCCTTTCCTCTGTCTACATAAAACCTGAGTAACCTGATTGAGAATCAAAAGGGGCTGCTGACTTCCTTAGTGCATGCTAATACAACTGTCCCCAAGGTCATCTGAATCACAATACCTCCCAGGTTAATCTATAAATCAATCTGTTTCCATCCATCTACACACAGCCCCAGCAACCACTTGCTGCACCAATACTTTCCACATTCTCCCCCCCCTCTTCCAGAAGGCATCTATAAAGGTCTCTGACCATCACTGGGACTCTGGGTGATCATTCTTGTGGTTCCCTCATGTGCATGGTATGGAAATAAGCCTTTCTCTTATTAATCTACCATATTTGTGAGCTGATCTTTTAGAAAACCAACCTTGATTAAGGGAAAAGGGCAGGTTTCGCCAAGATCCCTACAAGAGTTTTATAAGAAGTACTGTATTTTTCTCCCTATCTCTATTTTCAAGGTTGTAAAAAGAACAAAACCTTTTGTGTGGTGTCTTCATAATGTTTTCTGAAAGCAAGCAGCACATTTCCCCCTCTTTGGACAGGAGCTGAGGCCACATTAGCATGAACGGAGCCCCAGATCTTCCTTTCCTGAGTGTGTGTGTCTCCAATGAGCCTCCTGCTGCGAACACTAATAGGATTTCTTCCCCTTACACCTTTGTTGGCCCTGACTTCTCCTGCTGTTCTGCGGTGTTTGGTTTAATGAGAAAACTGTAGTGATCCAGGAAAAAAAAAGGATCCTATCTTTTCCTTCTTTTCCTTAAATAGACTAAGGGGTAACTGAAGTAATTCAAAATTCTGTGGGTTTCTAGTCACAATCCTAAATACAATGAACAAAAAATGGTCACAGTAGCCATTTAATCTCAAAAACGCAGCCTTGGCTGGGCAGACTGCACTTTACAGACGTCCATTTAGCGCTAACCACATGGAAGGAGAGGAGAAATTAGCTGGGAGGGTAGGGGGTGGGCGAGGAGAGAACAAGAGCTCTAAATTTTTTGTTTTGAAGTGAGAATTTGAAACACAATCTAGTGTCCATAGAGTATACAACCAAAGTACATATATAAAATATCGAAGCCAGGGAAATTAGAGTAGTAATAGATACTGGGAAGGGGAAGGTAGTGTAAGTAAATCAAATCCACTTCTATCAAATAGAAAGGTAATTGTGGTGGTGCCTGTGGCTTAAAGGAGTAGGGCACCAGCCCCATATGCTGGAGGTGGTGGGTTCAAACCCAGCCCGACCAAAAACTACACACACACAAAAAAAATAATTATGGATAATGTCTAACATGGATGCATCAAAAAATGGAGGTACAAGCATATCATTTAGCAATGCAAGAGTAACCACAGGAAAAATGTAAAAGAGATACTTTAACAAATTAAAAGAGGTTGGTCTTGGGGAGAAGGAGAGATGTTGAAGAGGATTGAGGTGAAGGAGAATTCTTATGATGTATTCTTTGATTTTATAATCAGGTGTATATATTTCCTGATAAAAATAAAACATTTTAGATTGAACCAAAACTAGTTTGGGCTCAGCAGCTGGGGCACTGGCCACATACACCGGGGCTGGTGGTTTCGAACCCAGTCTGGACCTGCCAAACAACAATGACAACAACAAAAAGATAGCTGGGCACTGTGGTGGGCGCCTGTCCCAGCTACTCAGGAGGCTGAGACAAGAGAATCACTTAAGCCCAAGAGTTTGAAGTTGCTGTGAGCTGTGATGCTATGGCACTCTACCAAGGGTAACATAGTGAGACTGTCTCAAAAAAAACCCCAAAAAACCAGTTTGATGGTCTAACTTATTTTTGATAGGCAAGTTGGGGCTGGATAGAGAGGTGACGTAGGGTCTGGCAGGTCAGCCTCAATGATCTGATACACAGTCTCAGCTTTTGCCACTGGCCTTGTTCAGATGTTAGTGATAAGCAAGAGAACTGGAGCAACTTCCAGGCGTCCTGGTGTCCTGACCTTCCTGTGAAGAGTTGGATATGAGACAGGGACACACTTAGAGCATTATCAAGTGGGTTTTCATCACTGAGTCATTTCTACTCCTGTCTTCCTTGGGTTACCTGTAGAGGATGATAGGCACAAAGTAGCACTGGGGCATTAAGGGACCTTTTCTCTGCCTCAGCCCTGTGACAAGTCATGCTTCCAAAAGAGAAATCTTCATTTTATGTTTCAGGGTCAGGGGTCTGTTTTCTCAAACTCAGTTGACCTGGTTAGATTACTCAGCTGAACTAGAAAATTCAACTCAGGCACCCCAGGAATTGAAAGTGAAAGTGGATAAAACCAAAAGTAAACTGCAGCAGCCCAGGATTAATAGAAAGCAAAAGTAACTTCACACAGGCTTTAGTATAACAAAGAGATGTCTATGAGAACAAAAGACACTTAGAGCACTTCCAAAGTCGGGTGGAAGTGGGCCCCTCTCACATGTGAGGGGGGAATGATATAGATAGCCTCTCTATATAGGGGAGGTACAGATAGCCTCTTTCTCTCCATTTGAAATTGTTTGTAATTCTGGCAGTGCCTGTGGCTCAAAGGAGTAGAGCGCCACCCCCATATACCAGAGGTGGCGGGTTCAAACCTAGCCCCTGCCAAACTGCCACAAAACATAGCTGGGCATTGTGGCGAGCACCTGTAGTCCCAGGTGCTCGGGAGGCTGAGGCAAGAGAATTGCCTAAGCCCAGGAGTTGGAGGTTGCTGTGAGCTGTGTGATGCCATGGCACTCTACCAAAGTGAGACTCTGTCTCTACAAAATCAAAAACAAAAACAAAAAAAACTGCTATTTAGACTGGCATATTATAGGCCCTAGTGTGTGGGAGATAAAGAGGCCTGATAAAGAGGCCTGTTCATCTCAACCTGGCAGGTAAAAGAAGACTTCCTTTTACCTGCAGCCTACAGGATCAGCATTCTTTAGAATCCACTTTGTGAAATGCTGTGTGTTTGGGGAAATTCTAGTAAAGTGATTAAAAGCACTGACTCTTGAGCCAGACTGCCTAAGTTTGAATCCTGGCTCAACCATTTATTGGCTGTGGGTCACTGGGCAAAATACTCTTTCTTTCTTAGTTTCCTCTGAGCTATAAAACAGAAATAATAATATGTATTTCACAAGGTCATGGCAGGAATTAAATGAATTTATATACATGAATAAAGTGTCTAAACAAATGCCAGCCACTTAGAAAGCACTATGTGACCATAATCTGTTGTCACTGCTATTATTCACATACAAGCCGGTCTCCAGCATAATCCTTCCAGTTTCTAAGACTCTCAGTTCTCCCACAAGCTGTCCCAAAGAAAGCAAAATGACAGAAAGGAAGGAGCACTTGACATTCCCTTCTGAGTTCGAAGTGTTTCTAACCACACTGGGAAGATTCAGAATTGCTATTTTCTTTCCTGAACCTGCTAACTGGGACTGATTTGAGACTTGAATATATTTAAATAATGATCCCCTGCACTAGAAATCATTTAGATGTCCCACAGCATTGGTTAGAGAGGAATTACAAAACAATATGGCAAAAAATTTGTAGCAGGTTTCTTCCTTCTGAGTCAGCATTGTTAGGGATAGGAATTGACACACTTTACAGAAGACTGACCTAGGCACTGCCTGCCTGATCTGTCTGGTATCCATGGCTTTTCCCCAGTCAAGTTAAGGGCATGAACCCTTATCATGGCATTATCTTCTACTAACTTTCCTAATTGTACTCTGCCTTAGGAAAGGGGATGGGAGTGAGGCCACAGCATACAGAATTCCACAGGAGTTAAGATGAGCTTTGACTTCATCCTAGTTTTATGAAAATCTGATTTTATTTGAAAAAGTAAGTTTATGAAGAAGGCAGGAAGATGTCATTTACAAAGGGAAATATAAAAGGCCAATAAACATAAAATGTTTCCTAACCTCATTTATAATCAAAAATATAATTAAAATCAAGATCATTATTTCTTCTGTCTGGATGGGCAAAGATTATTTTTTTAATTGACAAAACCTAGTGATGGCAATAGTGTGGTGAAACTAGCACTCTCTTTTACAATTTCTAGAACTATACAATCTTTTTGGAGCACTCTGGACAAGGTGCATCGGTATTTGAAATGCATATGCCCCTTGATGTAATTTGACTAGAAATTTATCACAAGACAGTTGGACAAGTAAACAAAAGTGTATGTTCAAACAGGTTCAGAATAGCTCCTGATAATAGAATAATAGAAACAAAACTCATTATATATCTGCTAGCTTGAACTATTGGTCTCAGTTTTTCACGACAATCTGCACTCACGTGTCTTCACTATAAGCTAAATCTTGTTCCCATGTCTTTTGACCAATGATGTGTGGGCAGACATGACATTAAGCCAAGACCTTAAGAGACCTCAAATCTGTAGGCTTTTTCCTCTTGTGTTCATTCCTATATTCTCCATAAGAAAAGCAGGTGACCTCTCATTTCCTAGAAAGGGGATGAGTGACACGTGGAAGAGAGTCAGCCTTCCCAGCCTATCCACAGAACCACTAGGAGCTGAACTTGAACTGTCCGGCTTGGTCAGCCTGCAGCCAGTCTGAAGAATGTAATATACTCGTGTGTGTGTGTGTGTGTATCTATATATATGTAAGTAATTTTTTTATTTCATTTTATGTTTTTAATTTAAGCCAGTAAGTTACTAAATGTGGGGACAATTTGTTTTGCAGCAATAGTTAATCTAGTTCATCAACAGAATAATTATATGTAATGCCATACTAAGCATATCAAATGACGAAATAATTGACTGACATGAAAAAAATGTCTATCCAGTATCGTTAAGTGAAAAAGTCAGGTTTCAGAAAATAACCTATCTAGGGACAATTATGTACACAAACATACACACAGATATAAGTAAGGCTATGCTATAGTATTTTTATATAGAATAGTTCTTTTTTTTTTTTTGAGACAGTCTCATTATGTCGCCCTCAGTAGAGTGCCATGGTGTCACAGCTCACAGCAACCTCCAACTCTTGGACTCAAGCAATTCTCTTGCCTCAGCCTCCCAAGTAGCTGGAACTTCAGGCACCCACCACAATGCCTGGCTATTTTTTGTTGTGGTTGTCATTGTTGTTTAGCAGGCCCAGGCTGGTTCAAACCCACCAGCCTCAGTGGCTGGTGCCTTAACCACTGTGCTACAGGTGCCGAGCCTGTATAGTATATTTCTATATAGTGAGAAATAGTATTTTTCTATATAATGGGAATCAGGGAAGACATTATTTTCTTTTTTATATACTGTTTTGATTTCATTTTTCAAAGACCATCTTTTTTTATAATGGGAAGTATGGTAAAGATGATATATTCTGAGAAAACAAAGACTAGCCTTTTTGGAATAAAGAGAAATGCAGTCAGAGAGGAAAAGAGGAGGCCAGATTACAAGAAGCTGCAAAGGTGGATAAAGCTCAGATGTGATGTCTGAAGAACCAGCAGTCGGCATAATAAGAGCTAATGGTGATTAATGCTGACTCCGAGCACTCCTGTAAATACCCTTGTCTCCTTTTGTCCTCATTGTAACCCCACGATGGCATAATTTTAACTATCCTGATATTACAGGAAAAGAAACTGAGGTTCAGAGGGGATAAATAATCTTCACACAACCTGGGTTTGAACCCAGGTCTGACTCCAGGACACACCTTTTTTGTTTTTTTTAGACACAGTCTCACTATGCCACCCTTGGTAGAGTGCCGTGGCATCACAGCTCACAGCAACCTCAAACTCTTGGGCTCAAGTGATTCTCTTGCCTCAACCTCCCAAGTAGCTAGGACTACAGGCACCTGCCACAACACCCAGCTATTTTTTGTTTTTGTTGTTGTAATTGTCATTGTTGTTTAGCTGGCCTGGGCCGGCTTCGAACTTGCTAGCCCCATTGTATGTGGCCGGAGCCCCAACCACTGACCTACAATCCCCGAGCTCGGAACGCACCTTCTTGCCAGTATACACGCTTGTTCCCATGGCATGGCTTTGAGGAGGGAGTGTGGTGTGGAGGAGTGGCAGGGAGGCACTCGGTATGAATCTGAATCCCCACGCTCTCACTATGTGAGGGGCTTGGATGAAGGTGAGGTGGGGCATGATAGCACAGAGGTCAGGCCACAGAGCCGGCCTCGGAGCTCAGTTCCCTCAACTCCTACCTAGTAGTTAAGTCATCGCTCACCAGCCACTTAGTGCTCTCTCTCCCTGGCTCACACTTCTACCAAAACATAGAATAAGTAATAAATTCCTGTTTCACAGTTGTGAGGATCACTTCAGTGCCTGGCAAGCAAGCCATCAACAAATGGTTATTAATATTTTAACATAAATCATCTTTGGGAAAGGATGGTCAGTTTTTGAAATTGTAAAATGCTAATCAGATACTCATAGTCACAATTCTGGGCTCAAGCGAACAGAGTGTTTATTGGAGACTAACAAAATGGGCTGAGAAGAGGTTGGCATCAACTAGGAGACTTCACACCCTGCCCAAGAGTGCCCAAGGGAGAGCCTTGGCCAGGGTCAGGGGAGGGACTTTCTGGTCAGGCAGGGGAGATGTTCCGATGAAGGAATGCATGGGATTTGGTGACTGGCAGTACCAGGAAATGAATAAATGTGGTAAATTCAAAGGATACCAAGTTTTCAAACTATAGTTTGAAATAGTAATGAGCTATACCAAGAATACTTCACCAGTGATTCATCAGAAATGTGTTGAAAAGTCAGGTGAAAACCCCATGAAGGATTTGTTCATGTATTCATTTACCCACAAGCATTTATTGAGTGCCTATTATGTGCCTCGTACTGGAGTTTATTCAAGCAGATTACAGTATGTGGTAGTGGGGGAACAGATGATTTATTAATGATCACACAAATAAATTTCAAACACACCTGTGATAAATACAAATATGTGGGCTTATGGAAGCATAGAACAGGAAAGCACTCACTGACAAAGTGATATTTTAGCTGAGAGCTGGAGGATGAATAGAAATTTAAACAGAGTTCTGTATCAGATTATTAATTTGCATGTATATGGATCTGCCTTCTGAAAGGCCATTTCTATTTAGCCATGTAAATCATAGTATCTCAAACTTCAGTGTACATCGTATGGAGGACTTGTTAAACCACCTATTGCTGGGCCTTAACCCCCAAATTTTCTGATTCAGCAGGTCTGCAGGGGGCCAAGAATGTTTATTCTAACAAACTCCTAGGTGATGCTGCTGCTCTGGGGCCACACTTTGAGAACCATCGCTCTAAATTAATGCCCACAATGCCTTTGCCAAATAATAGAACGTAAGCAACTTCTAACAAATGTTTTCCAAGTTGCTCACTGCAAAAAATCAATTTTGAAAGTCTTTTGGTTAAAATGTTTTTGCACTAGGTTGAATGTTAACATTACATGTTCAACCTTTCAATCTTTATTGGAAAAGAAAAAACCAACAAAAAACAAAAACAAACACCACTGTAATTGTAGAATTGCCCTGCAGTTAGCTCTGGGTGAACAAATGTCAAATCGCTGTAAACAACACTAATGGAAACTATAAAAGGAAAAGATGAGTGTCTGGCCTTCAAGGCTGCAGCAGAATGCAGAGGCCTGTTTTGGCAGACAGAACCAGCCCTGGGATGTGCTGGGAGGAGAGTGGGTTTTTTCTGGATGGATCCTGTGATTTATGGCATAAGAATTCTGTTCTTTGAGAAAAAGGGAATCTGCAAACCAGCGATTGCTGATATGTAACTCTTGAAAAGCCGATTTTTAAGATTATACCAATAGTGCACATAACACAAAGGGGTGTTATGAGTTTAAATGTTTAAATGAAATGACTTCTTCATAAGGATTTAGCATAGAATTTATGTCCAAAAGCATTAGCTGCCAGGCGCGGTGGCTTACGCATGTAATCCCAGCATTGTGGGAGGCTGAGGCAGGAGGATTGCTTGAGCTCTGGAGTTTGAGACTTGTCTAAGTGAGAGTAAGACCCCAACTCATGAAAAAAATGAAAAACCCAGCTGTGTGCGGCGGTGAGCACCTACAATCCCAGCAGCTTCGGCTTTGGGAGGCTGAGGCAGTGGCATGCCCATGGCCTAAGTCTGATGTTGCAGGGAGCTATGACAGCATGGCACTCTGCTCAGGGCATAGGGTGCGACAGTATTTCACAAAAAAAAAAGAGAGAAAGAGAGAGAGAAAAGCATTAGCTATTACTTACGAATAGTAATAGCAAAATATCATTGTTCTTGCTTCTTTCTAAAAACTTCTGTATCTTGGGTTTCCGAGGCCTCACAAGCTCATGGGTTTTAGGCACCTCTGTCTACCCTGCCAAAACTCCCAAGACCACCTCATACTCCAGGCACTGTGTGGTGACCTGTTCATCACAGACGCCAACCAGCTTAGAGCAGGTGGCCTGTCAGTGTCTCCCCCAGACCACACATTCTTTGCTGCGGCACCCTCACTAATTGTCACTGCTTGGGAAGCCACTTAAGGTGCTGACCAGTCCCTTGAGATCAGGCCTGTGCCTTGCTAAGGACACGTCCCTTCTCTAAGCAGTGTCTTCCGGTATTCCCAGCCTGCAGCCCTGTGAGGTCCAGGCAGCGACGCAGTCCTGAAACAGTCCCTGAGTGAAGTCACATGTCAACGCAAGAGCATGCGGGAAGGAGGCTTGTCCCTCTCTGTCCTCTTGTCTCCTGATCCCTTAAGCCTCCCCCCCACAATTCTCACATGATCCCTTAAGCCTCCCCCCCACAATTCTCACATACGCCTCCCTGAGCACAGCTCCTCCAGGCCCTGCCTGTCCTCCTAGGGTTGAGACACAGCGTGTGGGACCAGGCTGGGGACCAAGAGCTAATGCCTGACACCCCATTCTATCCTCTCCAGTCCTGTCTTTTCTCCTCAACTCCAGGCAAATGGTACTTTTCAGTATGAGGTGACCCAGCTCATCCATTAGCCACACATATCTGAATCCTCCTACTTTAGGCTTTAGCTGAGTTTCCCTATGTACTTGAACAATACAGGGGCCCCCTGAATTCTCCTGTTCCTACTGTCTGCACTTCAGAAGAATCCTTCCCACTGAGGCTGAAACATAAGCTGACAATGTTCATTCACCCTTCAGAACTTAGGTCAGCTGATATGGCCCCCAAAGTCTTCCTTGAACCCCTCTCCAGGCAAGGTTGGGAGCTCATTTGCTATCCCCCTGTATGGGATTGTAACTCCTACCTTACCACGTTGCAACCTTACAGCACTGACACGTCTTTACACTGGCTGAATCTTGCTCATCTTCAGATTCCCAGTTTCCAGCCTTGCATGTCCAGGCACTTGGAACATGTTTGTCAAGTAAATAAATGAATCAAGGAAACTTTAAAATTATCACTAATAGATGGCTTCAACCTTAGGTTGGCTAAAAAGGTCACACAGATGCACCTAAATGCTTGTTTGTTGATTATTATTCTGCTAAAATACATACACATGAAAGGCTCTTGTTTGCTGCATTTTCTCCAGCCTGGAACTCAGCTTAGAATATACAGTCCCTCAATCAATATTCATTGAATAAATGAATGAAACACAGTGTATTCCCACCTTTCTTTCCTTTGGAGACACTGACTTGATAATCTGAGTTCTCTTCTTAGGGAAGCAAAGGGCATAGATTAAACTTTCTTCCCCTTCCCCAAAGAGTGATATGCCATGGGTGTATTTTTTGCAGATATAAGCTCAAGCCTCAATGTCAGGCAAGCCAGAGAACCAGGGTGAGCAGTCATCCAGAGTCTCAGTGCTGGGGATGGGCTGCAGGCAGGGAAGGACCCAACCACTGACCTGAAACTGTCAGGTCCAAAGTGGAGGGCTTTATGACATTTTTCTTTTGATTTATTGCTTTTGTAAGAAGTGGCCCGTGTACTCAGGCAGTTCTGAAGATAATGTAAAATATCACTACCAGTCCTACAGTCCTGAGGTGCCATGGTTACGATGAATATCTTGCACACACTTCCCTATACATGTGCAGACACACACGTGTGCCTGTGTTACGTTACAGTCAGTTGTGAATGACGGAAAACCAAAGTAACAATGATGTCGCCGTAACAGAAGCTCGTCTCTCTCCCACGTGGAAGTCTAGGTGGAGAGTGGGAGTGGGCAAGGCTCCCCGCGGTGTCAGTCGCCCAGGCTCTATCTTGGTGCTAAATTATAGTGACCTGCACCTTAGGTTCCAAAGACCAGCATCTGCATTCCAGAAAACAGGACAAAACAGGAACAAAACAAAACAGAGGCAGAGAGAGAGGCGACCTGAAGGCACATTGCTCTTAGGGAAGCATCTACACACGATTTCTGCTTACGTCCCACTGGCCTAAACGACGTTATGTGGCCATGCCAGCTGTAAGGGACTTGGGGAATACAGTCCTTGTTCTGGCAGCCCTGTGCCCAGCTCAGAATCCTATTACCATGAAAGGAGGAGGCTGGACGAGGAGTGTCTGGCAGCGTCTGTCCCCACGTGACGCAATCTCACGTAATAGGAACACAGGACAGTATAATATGGTGACAAGGACTACAAGCTCCAAAGAAAATTCTGGGTTGAAATCTGGTTTAGAGGCTTACTCTTCAGTTTATTGTCTGTATGTTAGGGATTATGGCAGAACAAACCTATTTCATAGGATTGTTATGAAGACTGAATGAGCTAATGTATGTAAAAGGGCTTAGCATGATGCCCGACCGTAAGGTGGTAAGCTCTCAGTAAAATGAGCTTCCTCATAATCAGCGGGGTTTTTTTGTTTGTTTGTTTGGGTTTTTTTGCACTCACCAATATAACTTGGGCAGAGTTCTATTTTTTATTTTTATTTTTTTAAATACATGTATTTTATTATTCTTCATTACATTATTTGCCCCCTCACCCCCCAGTGGTAAGACAGAATTTATTTACAGAAAAGAATACAGAAAACACTAAAGCTCCTGGTAGAGGGAGAGAACTCAAGTGGGGAGAGAGAAGCTCTCTCCCTTTCTCTCCCGGTCTTTCCCTGTCTCCTCCTTTA
>CAUYRH010129057.1:0-25690 GCA_963574655.1 Perodicticus potto
GAAAACAAAAAACTCAGGAAAAATCCAGGAGCCATTTCTGTGCATTTTTAATCATTTGCCAAAGGGTCCCATTTGTGTGGTCCTGATGTTATTCGCAGGATTATATGAAAGCTAAAACCCAGTTATAGCACAAGAAATGGGTAGGGGGGAGGATGGGTGGAGGGAGGGTGATTGGTGGGATCACACGGTGCATCTTACAGGGGTACAAGTGAAAATTACTAAAAGTAGAATATAAATGTCTTCATATAGCCATGAAGGCTACGTTAAATAGTTCAATGAAAATATTTCAGATTGTATATGAAGTCAGCACCTTGTGCCCCATGATTGCACCAATGTACACAATTATGATTTAATAAAAATTAAAAAAAAAAAAAAAGAAATGGAGACCCAAGGCAGTCTCTGAGTTGTAGTGAGTAGTAGTTTAGTAGAGAGAAGCAGAGGGTATAGTGGTGAGATTGTAGGGTTTGGATGTAAGCCTGTTCAAATCTCAACTCTGTTGCTTACCAGGTGTGTGATCTTGGACAAATCATTCAACCTCTCCGAGGCTGAATTCCATCATCTGGAGTACATGAGAACACTTGGCATAGTAAGTGCCATATTTCCTTCTCCCCCATGGAAAGTCTGGTCCAGTCACTTCTGTTTGGCAGAATCTCAAAGTTTGTCTCTTTTCTTTGCTCTTTCCTCACCCTCCTTTCCCATGCGCTTGTGTGTCTCCCCATGTGCAGGAGAGATCTGAGGAACCCAGGCACTCTCAGGGCCTGGAATAAAATTTCTTACTTATCTTGGGCATATTTGCATTTTGAAAGAGGAGGACTGGATAGATTCAGGCTCAATACAGAAGCATAAACCATGCCTAGGGAGACAGGAGTGGGAAAACATTTGTTTGGGAAGCCGTGTCCTTCTGCGGCATCTTAAATCATCCTGTTTAGGCAACAGACTCTTCCTTCTCTGCTCAGGACTAACTTTATCAGTACAAAGTTTCCATTAGAAGGAAAAGGATGCCTACAATCCTATCTTATGTCCTCTGTGACCTCTTGTATGATGTGTTAATTTTGTCTTCCCTTTCTAACAGGTGTATACTGTTCTGACATTTCCTGCTTCGGGGCAGGGACAGAGTGGGAGGGTTCTTTCATTTTTTAGAGTGTCAGCAGAGATGAGGTGGAGATGACCCTATATTTGTAAAGCTTTGGGGAACCCCCTCCCCAACTGGCATTCTGCAAATACTAGAGAGAACACCTCCCTCCATTCCTGATATGACTTTTCACAACCCATGTGAGGCCCTTTCTCTTTAAGATGTCAATTTTCATATGATTTGATGAGCCTGAGGAACTCACAGCTGGTCACTGAAGCTGGGAAGAGATGAATGGAGTAGTTGAGTACTTGGGTGCTGTTCTTAGACTGCTTGGTTCAAATCCCCAAGCTGCCATCCACTCAATATTCACAACTTTGAATACGTCATTTAATTAATCTTCCAAAACCTCAGTTTCCTCATCTGTTAGACTATGTTTATGATAATAATAATGCACATTGCCTATCTGAGCCCTTATGGTGGGCCCAGACTTGTTCTAATACTTTATACACCTTGACTAGTCCTTGCAACAGTCTTAAGAGCCACCTGTTATTACCCCTGTTCTGTGTGTATAGAGTCAAGGTGAAGTTACAGGGCTTGTCCAAGGTCACACAGCTAGCAAGAGGGTGAACCAGGATTTCAGTTCAGGTGGAGTGAGCCCAGAGCTCTTGCTTCTAACCATGCCACGACCCTGATTTATAGGATTCCTCTGAGTACTTATTGAGATGATGCAGGCAAAATGTTACCATGGACTGTTGGTAGTATTGTTCCTATTTTCTATTTATTAGTCTACTTTCTGAAAGAAATCTGATGTATGCTCTTAAAATGTTGATTGGATTAAAGAGCTGTTTATTATTGAGGTTTAAAAGTTGCCAGAAAAATTTTATTTTATTTATTTATTTTTTGAGATAGAGTCTCACTATGTCACCCTCGGTAGAATGCTGTAGCGTCACAGCTCACAGCAACCTCAAACTCTTGGGCTTAAGTGATTCTCTTGCCTCAGCCTCCCAAGTAGCTGGGACTACATGGGCCTGCTACAATGCCCGGCTATTTTTTTGTTGCTTAGCAGCACCATTGTTGTTTAGCAGGTCTGGGCCGGGTTCGAACCCTCCAGCCTCGGTGTATGTGGCGGATGTCGTAACTACTGTGCTACGGGCGCCGAGCCTATTTATTTATTTATTTATTTATTTGAGACAGAGTCTCATTTTACCCTTTGTAGAGTGCTGTGGTGTCAGAGCTCACGGCAATCTCAAACTCTTGGGCTCAAGTGATTCTCTTGTTTGTCCCAAGTAGCTGGGACTGCCACCACAAGGCCCAGTTATTTTTCGAGATGGGATCTCACACTGGCTCAGGCTGGTCTCGAACCTGTGAGCTCAGGCAATCCGCCTGCCTTGGCCTCCCAGAGTGCTATGATTACAGGTGTGAGCCACCGTGCCTGGCCTTGCCACAAAAATTTTAAAATGAGGTCTTTTCCTTCCTTTACTCCCTCTTTCAAATCCAAATCATACCAGGTAGGAGAACTTTCACGTATCTGAAGCTGGATAGGGCAGGTTGTATATCTCCCGTTTTAAATCTGAGAAGGGGAAGCAGTGATGGATCCCATGGCTGGTTAGTAGTGCCATGAGAACTAAACCACCCATCTGACCTCCTGCCAGACTCCACTGGTGGGTTGCCGTGGATGTGGTGGAAAGTCACTCATAGTGGGCCTCACTGGTTGAGAACAATCATGTCTGATATTACATCATGATCTTTTTGGATCAAATACCACCGCTGTGTCTTTGTCACTCCATAACAAGCAGGTGGCTTGTGGTGGAGGCATTCACATGTCTTTGCCTTAAAATTGTTGCAAAGGAGAAGTGAAGGCCAGGGACTGAGTTGGTTTGTAAGGGCCACGGGAAGTAACAGCTGTATTATTGAAGCTGACCTTCTGCTTAAACCTGTAGCCATTTCATCAATCACCTACCTTTGGGTCTCCTGAAGGTCAGTCAAATGATTCTGTTAATCGCCTGCTCATTCTCAGGTTCTCGCTTCAGGAGTAATACATTTTTAAAACTTTTTTAAAAATGAAAAGTTGGGTGACAGGTGTATATGGAAGAAAAATAATCAGATGAAAGAACAATCATTTAGGAGCAAGCAGTTGAAGCAAGTGCTAGGAAAGGGTAAAAGTTTTCCTCAGCTGAGGAAGATGTCTCCAAGTCACAGAACTGCACCTGCTTGAGAGAGAAAGAGGGGGTCCAGGTTTGTGGTTTAGTTGAGGTGCATTTTCAGGGCTGCTCAGCTCTGTGTTCCTTGGCACCAGTTTTCCAATGCTGTGTGAGAAATGCCCAGAGCAGCACATGGGGGACATTCCTTACAGAATTAACTACACAGATAAGGTTCTTGTCAGTGACAAGCTCCGGTGGACAGGCTCCCATGAAATCAGAGGGCTGCCTGACCTATTTCTCACTTGTCACCTAAAATATCAGCCTTTCTTTTGTTATACAGCTTATTGGGGGAAAGAAAAACAACACACACCAACCCCTGAAAAGTGTATCTACTTTATGGTAAACAAGTTTCTTTGTGTGCAAGAATAGATGCTGTCATGGATAAGATGGGGAAGTCTAGGCAATGAATGAAAGCACTGGGCAGGGCATTTCTTGGACACATGGTTTACAACACTGCAGTTGTTTCAAGATCATGGCTGCTGTGTCAGAAAGACAGGGACCTTTGTGTTGACTCCTCATTGTGTACCCCTAGCTGTGTGACCTTGGGCAAGTTGCTTAGCCACTCTGAACCTCTGTTTCCTAATCTGCAGATGGTGATAGTCAATTTGTCCCCTAGGGTTGTTGTAATACTGATGTGATATAGTTCATTCATTCAAAGCATGTTTATTGATGCAATAAAGATCCTACAATAGCATGGAGGTTAAGAGCATGTGTTTTGGAAGCAGAAATATCTCTGTTTAAATTCTTCTTTCAGTGTTTACTTGGACATGATGCTGAAGCCTTTCCGCATCAGTTGTTGATTCTATAAGAAAAATGAGGATAAGAAGAGTATCTACCTTATAGGGTTGTTGTGAGGTTTTGATGAATTTATATATGTAAAACACTTAGAGCAGTGCCCGGCACCTAGTTAGTGCTATGTGAGCGTTAGTCATTATTATGTGTGTGGTGAAGGGGAAATGGCCGACCAAAAGAAAAACCAAAGGAAAAGAAAACAACAGAGGCAAAATCTCTGTGCTTCATGGAGTTCCTGATTTACTGGGGGAAGACAAGACGTACAGTGATATTGCACAGAGCCTGGTATCTAGTAAATATTCAACAAGTATTTACTATCTTGCTGTGAACTGTAGTACTTATATCGTGCTGTTGTTGGGATATTTTTCCGTCTAAACTTCATGTTGAAATTTGACCCCCAAGGCCAAGTGCAGTGGCTCATGTCTATAATCCTAGCATTTTGGGAAGCCGAGGCAGGTAGATTTCTTGAGCTCAGCAGTTCAAGATCAGCCGGAGCAAGAGCAAGACCCTACTAAAAAAAGAAAAAATAGAAAAACTAGCTGGGCATCATGGTGAGTGCTTATAGTCCCAGCTACTTGGGATGCTGAGACAGAAAGATCACTTGAGTCTAAGAGTTGGAGCTATGTGAGCTATGATGACAGCACTCTACCCAGGTGTAGAGTGTCTGACAGAGTGCAACTCTGTCTCAGAAAACAAAAACAAACAAAAAAAAAAAAAAGAAAGAAAGAAAGAAAAAAGAAATTTGACCCCCAATGTTGAAGGTGTTTGGGTCATGATCTTCCTGAGTGGATTAATACCTTTCATCAAGGGTGAGTGAGTTCTCCAGTAGAAGGAGAAGAACTCACTCACCCTTCTAGTTGTTTTCCGTTACCACCAGAACCACCTTCTACTGGTTGTTCAAAAGAGCCTGGCACCTCTGCTCACTCGTTCCCGCTTCCTCTCTCACTGTGTAATCTCTGCCGACTCCTCTTCACCTTTTGCCGTGAGTGGAAGACTGAGGCCCTCACCAGAGGCAGACGCTGGTACTGCGCTTCTTGGGCAGCCTCCGGAACTAACTGTGAGCCATGTCAAGCTCTTTTCTTTATAAATTATCCAACCTCAGGTATTTCTTTACAACAACACAAAATGGACTAAGACAGGTGGCTGTAAATTTCATTACTGTTACTGGGTTTACTCGGCTTGAGTCCCTAGAAGCCAGAATTGGAAAGGCAAGGGTGAACTGTAAGTCATGTGCAATCCACAAGTCATGGCTGTGCCTACTTCTAGTTCTCCCTCTCGTATATGGGATGGATGTGTCCTTTGAGATCAGTAGTGCAATAAAGGTGGCCGCCTGACAGCCCACTCAGGAAGCATATTTCTACCTATGATATGAAATAATGGGCTTCTCCAGCTTTGCTTGGTTAATGTAGTTATGCCTTTCCTGTACCCAAGAAAACATGGACTGTAATGTACCAGAATATCTTGAGTGATTAACTCCATAAGGCTTTAGCAAGAAGTTGCTGTTGAGAAACATGACCCAGAGACCAAAAGACCAGGGGCAATGGAAAGGCCCACCCAGTGTTGTTGTCAGATAAGCAATGGAGATGTGCCTGAAAAGTTGAGTTTGATAACCAGAATCCACAGAGAATTCAAACTTATTAATAAGAAAAGAACAAGTAATCCCATTTCATTGTGGGCAAGGGACTTGAACAGAAGCTTCTCTGAAGATAGGCGTGTGGTCTACAGACACATGAAAAAATGCTCATCATCTTTAATCATCAGAGAAATGCAAATCAAAACCACTTTGAGATATCATCTAACACCAGTAAGAGTGGCTCACATAACAAAATCCCAAAACTACAGATATTGGCATGGATGTGGAGAAAACGGAACACTCTTGCACTGCTGGTGGGAGTGCAAGCTAATGTGTCTATTTTGGAAAGCAGTATGGCGAATGCTTAGGGATCTAAAAGTAGACCTGCTGTTTGACCCTGCAATTCCTCTACTAGGTGTATATCCAAAAGACCAAAAGTCACTTTATAACAAAGATATTTGGACCAGATTCTTCCTTGCAGCTCAATTCATAATAACCAAGTCATGGAAGAAGCCTACATGCCCACTGATCCATGAATGGATTAATAAATTGTGGTATATGTATACTATGGAATATTACGCAGCCTTAAAAAAGATGGAGACTTTACCTCTTTTACATTTACATGGATGGAGCTGGAACATATCCTACTTGGTAAAGTATCTCAAGAATGGAAAAAAAAATACGCAGTGTACTCAGTACTATTATGAAACCAATTTACAATCACTCACACTTTCATATGAAGAATAGATCACAACTGTGGCCCAAGATGAAGGTGGGGGGATGTGAGGAGAGGGGAGAGGTCAGATTGAGGGAAGGTGAATGGTTGGATCACACCTATGGTGCATAATGCAAGAGTTCATGTCAGATCTATTAGTATAGAGTATAAATGTCTTAACACAATAATTAAGTAAATGAGATGAGGTATATGTTAACCAGTATGATGTAAGCATTCCTAATTCTATATGAAATCAGAACATTGTACCCTATAAATGCATTAATGTATACATGATCTATGTGTTTATGATTTAATAAAAAAAATTAAAAAAAGAAATGAATTATTAGTAAAAAAAAAAAAAAGAAATGAGGCTCCTTTTCTCATTAACTTTCACTGCACCATTGGAGATTAAGTCCATTGAAAAACTGACTCTAAAATATCTAATTTTCATAGAAATGTGTGCTATAAGAAATAATAAGGCTGTGTGTTGTCTTCCCAACCAATGTTTTCTACTCATTAACTGGGAGACAAATAATAGGAAACTTTTTTTCTGTCTTTCCTCTCCCTCCCTCCCTCTCTCTCTCTCCCTCTCTCCTTCTCTCTCTCTCTCTCTCTCTCTCTCTCTCTCCCTCTCCCCTTCTCTCCCGCTCCCCACCTCTCTCAGAGGGAAAAGAGCATCTAAGACAGAGGAGAGCAGAGACACACTTAAGCTGCCAGGATGCTGCTCTGAAGCAGGTCACAGGATAATTCTGAGAACAAAATCTGTGATCTCCTGCCCTTTCTGCTTCCTGGGAAGTTGGTTTCTTTATTTGGCATTTGTTTAGCATTTATTTACAAAGTTTAGGCAGCAGCTGTGACTTCAGCAGGTACACAGAGAGCAGAGCTGGCAGGCTGCCAAATTCCACGAGTACAAATCAAATGTAATGCCGTGTTCCATGAGTTCTCTGTATTATGTGAAATTAAACTTTGGACTGTCGAGTTGATCTGTGGGAAAGGACGCTTCCACTGATCTCTGCAGGCCAGTGGTCAGCATTAAAGAGGAGATGTGAGTCTGGCTGGAATGCATCAGTGCGGCCCTCTTTGAAAGAGGCGGGCTGCACGGGGCATTGTGCGGGAAGAGCGGTGGGCTAGATACTGGCTTTCTGGTTGAATTGGGCTGGGCCTCTCTAATAATAGCTCTCAGAGGGAAAGGCCAATTTGCTCTCCTGCTGTTTTCTAGAATGCTTAAATTCCTTTTTCTCAGTGGCCCAGTTATGTACCTTAAGCATATGGGAACTCCAGCAACTATCTGCCCCAAATCACACATCCCGAGCACATTTCTAACAATGTGCCATTTTGATGGGGAGCAGAGACAAGAAGGGGGGAGGCAGAGCCTGCCCCGTGCCAGCCGGGAGCGTGACAGCCAGTCACCTTGCAGGGGGACTGCAGAGGCAGCTTCAGTGCCTGAGGGCGCTGCGTGAGTCAGTGGAGCTTTGTCACCATCTGTGGCAGGAGTGCGGAGTGAAGAGACCATGTGTGAAGCAACATGGAGAGTCTGCCTGGTTCTGGCTGGTGAATTCTTTGTTTGTTTGATTTTACTTTTTTTGGTTTAGGGAGCTAGACACAACGATAACAAATGCTTGGCCTAACTCGGCACGATTCAAGATAGAAGCATTTTTTTTTTTTTTTCTCGTTCTCAGTTCCTTCTTTCTTGATCATCTTGAATACCACCCCTCCCCGAGTTCTCCTTCTCCAGCTCCTAACTTTCCTCCATGTGACCCAAGAATGGGGCCAAACAAAAACTCTCAGTAGGATTATATATATATATATATATATATATATATATATATATATATATATATATTTTTTTTTTTTTTTTTCCTTGCGGTTTTTGGCTGGGGCTGGGTTTGAACCCTCCACCTCCATCAAATGGGACTGGCACCTACTCCTTTCAGCCACCGGTGCCACCCATGGATTATATTTTTTCTTTCTCAGCCCGCTCACTAATCACTAAATCTGTGCAGCTCTTTGTCCGGTATTTGGTCAATTGTAGGGGTTCTCATTCATCTGTACCACATGTTTTGTACAAAGAAAAAGGTAAAACTAAGAGGTTATTGGCTCACTCAGGCCAAAGACCACTTGATTGCTGAAGCACGCTGGGAGGTAGTGGAATGTAGTTCTTTGCCACGTGGTCAGATCTTGGAAGGAAGGAGGTGGAAGGCTGAAAAGATTAGATGGGGAAAGGGGTGGCAAATTTTGCTGGCTAGTTGTAAGTGAGAATGCTAACACCAACATTTTTCTCAGCCGTGTAAGCTTGTCTTCTTGTCCTAGGAACAGCTTCTGTTTGTCATTTTTGCTGTGGGAAAATGGAAATCAGCTGCTGGAGCCCAAGGACTGACTTTATGGTGTCCAGGGGTGACCTGGAGAGGTTGTTGATGACGAGCCTTTCTGTTTTGGAAGTAAAAGTTCAGAGGTGCAGTTTGACTATGATGAGCAGGCATTCTTTCAGTGAGGGTGGAAATAAAAAGAAAAATTAATTAGATTTGGTCCCTGTCTTTACAAAGCAGCTGTGCAGTATAGGAATTTCTGCAAAAAAAATTATTTTCCTGTTTTCTTGTGTGTAGCTTAAGTGTTGGCACCATAACTTTTTACAATGAAAGGTTGAACCTGGACAAATACCAGTACTTGGGTCAAAGCCTGACATGTAGTTGGTGCTCAAAAAATGTTAGATAAATAAATGAATACATTTTATCAGCCATCACTTGGACTTATGGGAAGGCAGTATAGATTTTTTTTTTTTGGGGGGGCATACCTAATAGTTTTCTTTTAAACGTAGAGATGGGTTGCTTGTAACAGCTACCACCTTGGGCTCCTAAAATATGCTTTGTACATTGTAGCATATCCAATTTAATCTCACAGCAGCCTTTGTGAAAAGGAGTTTATTGTCCTGTTAGAGATGACAACCCTGAAACTCAGGGAGGGTACGGGACTTACCAATGACACATGGCTTAGGAGTGGCAGGGCTGGATTTGCCCTCCTGCCTGTCTGATGTTTAAACCCATGTTCTGTGCCCAGACCCCTGCCAACCCATGTTCATGTTCATAGCTGATTGGAAAGTCAGTCTTTTCAACAAGAGAATAAATGAAATGAGGGAATTTTATTTCCCATCAGATTTCATCTCGCGCAGAGAGATTTATGTCCCTGGATTGTATTTCATGGAACCTTTTTACGAGAAGCTGGATTTATAGGTAATGATCAATAGAGTGCTGAGCGGGGTCTCTGTTGCATTTGCAAACCTCCCCCACGCAGCAGGTAAAAACGGGCCAGGGAAGAGACAGTCTCCACAGTTCCCAAGTGTCTTAGCTGCTCTGACACTGTTGGAGGGAGGGAAGGAGAGAGATGGGAGGAATGCCTGTGGATTTGGAGAAGGCAACCCATTGGAGGAGGCTTGTTCATCAGGTGTGATTCTCACATCACAGACACCTGTGTGTAATTTTAAACATGCACATCCATGAAGGAACCTCTGTTTGGACCTAGGACCTCCCCAGGAACCTGAAGGTGAATTCCTTTTGATGTCAGACTGTCTCAGCAGAACCCAACGAAGCTGAGATGCCTGGTTCTCGAGACTCGTCATTTTGCTGAGGGGTCACGTGTAATCAAGGAACCCATGTGTGTTCACATGTGTGGGACTTAACCTACTCTTGTGTGTTTGATACCTTCCTTTCATGAGGCTTTTTTCTGCCTTTTTGGGATTTCCTCACTTCATTTTTGCAGGGCTTCGGTATCTAATGAGACATCCTCTGATAAGAGAACTTAAGCTATTTCTTCTCTTAGGTCTATTTGAGTTTAATTTCTGTACCCTTGGAGACCAGAAAACCTTTAAGAGGCAAAGGACTGAATCGCTAATTATGGGATTCCAGGGTATTGAGACAGTAATGTTATAATAATTCCAGGAGCAAAGGGCTCTTCCCAGATGCCTTTCAAATATGAACAGGGAGGCCACTGGTTCCTAAAGCTTGAAGTGCATCAGAATAACCAGGGGAGCTTATTAAAAATACTGGAGCTCAAGAGTGGAGCTGGCATCCAGACACGTGGCTTTGGGATAGGACTCAAGGACCTCAGTGCCTGTGACCCTGCGATGCAGGCAACTGCTGTTGCTTTCTTTGAGGGGGAAACAGACGTCACCAGTGTGGGTGGGCATGCACGTGCTTGTGTGGGTGTGTTCCTGGCTGCACAAGTCCTTCACGACCTGGAGCTCTGACTCTAGTTCTTTTTCTATCAAGGTGAGGTTGGGCTGTTCCCTAAGCTGTAAAGATGGTTTCTGTCTCAAGAGAAAGCAAACAGCAGGCTTGTTCCTTGTTGCTTGGAGAGATTGAGGTGACTGAAGGTGGCTGCTGCTCTTTCTTTGAGTCTTGGAAACTCTAGTGTGAAGGTCCTACTGGGTCACACTAAACTTCCATTAGGGCTTCCAGCATCCAGCGATGATTAGGCTGCAATGATCGCTTTGTGAGGTTTTTGTATTCATTCATTCATTTCAAATGTCGTGTTTTCCTTCCCTCTTTTCCTTCCATCCTTTTTCCCTTCCCTCCTTTCATTTACAGGTACAGAAATCGCTGTGACACTTAGTATTCTGCGAAGCAACTCTCTAGATCTTTCCATTAGCCTGTATGTATTATATATATGCGCATCACTTGCGCATTTGTACTGGCAGAGCATTCTTATAAATGCTGTCATAAAGCTCACTTCTTCCATCCAGGATGAGAATGGAGTTGTTAAAGACAGTTGATGAGGTGGCATCTGTTGGCCAACAGTTTTATGCTGCAGTAGCTCTGAGCAGATAGCATTAATAGGAATCACATTTTAAAGCTGTAAATTTGATGTAAAATACTAAATTTGACAATAATTGCGTTATAAAGCCACAATCCTATTTATTAAAGGGCTCCCACCTCTTCTTCATGGAAGCGGTTCTGAAATTCTTGCTCATACCTGCCCCTAGCAATTATCAAGCCTTCTCTAAAATTCTGCTTTATTTTTTCCATTTTCATAACAACTACATTATGATGTGACATATTTTTTTTCCAGATATTTTGCTTGAATAAATAAATAGGATATTAAATTCAACTGGGGTATTAGATTATAAATTAGTTCTGTAATAGGCGTCATAATGTTATTTAGATTTCCAGTTTACACAGACCTTGTAGCAACTCCCCAGAGCTATGCTACAGAATTAGAAGTAGATAGAAGTTGATGTAAGAAAATTGGTTTTTGTAATATGCTCGTGCCAGCAGAGTCGTGCTGTGTGTAAAGGTATTTAAATAGTGCATTCCTACTTACTTCTTTGTACAGACAAAAGATTGATGATAATTTCAAGTGATTGATTTGTTGGTGCTAATCTTGGCCACATGTGCAACTAAAATATTTATTTCCAAGATGAAAGCAGTACTTACCTAGAATGGTGAAGAATCTGGGTTGTAGAAAGCATAGCCGGGGGCCCGTGGAAAGGGTGTTTCACTTTCACCTGACTGTGTAACAAGGACATAATGTTACAGCTATTTTTTTTTTGTGTGTGTGTGTGACCAAGTTAGTCCTTTCTGTTGTATTTCACATAGAGGAGGAGACTCTGTCCAGCAACATTGCCATTAGCGAGTAGGATATAAGCATAGCGAACCATTACCCGTTGAACACAAATAGAAAACCTTTAGTTAAAAAACATGTGGATCTGTTAGATCTGGCAAGAAAGAAGAAGTTTTCTTTATAGGAGTCTCTTTCATTACTCTAAACCAAAGGTTGACAAACTATGGCAGGCTGCTGCCTGTTTCTGTATAACTTACGAGCTAAGAATGGCTTGTGTGCTTTTATTTTATTCATTCATTCATTTATTTATTTGAGACTCACTCTGTTGCCCTGGTTAGAATGCAATGATGTCATAGCACATGGCAACCTCAAACTCCTGGGCTTAAGCCATCCTTTTGCCTTGGCCTCCTGAGTAGCTGGGACTATTCATATCCACTATGATATCTGGCTAATTTTTCTATTTTTAGTAGATATGGGGTCTCTTGCTCAGGCTGGTCTTGAACTCCTAAGCTCAAGTGATCCACCTGCCTGGGCCTCCCAAAGTGCTAGGTTTATAGGTGTGAGCCACCGTGCTTGGTTGGTTCGTGTGTGTTTTTTAATGGTTGAATAAAAATTAAAGGAAGAATAATGTTTTGTGACACATTAAAATGATATGAAATTCAATTTCAGTGCTGATAAATAAAGTTTTATTGGAACACAGCCATGCTCATTTGTTTACACATTGTCTGTGGCTGCCTCTGTACTACACAGGCTGAGTTGAGTAGAGGCAGCCTAAAATAGTCACTGTGTGGCCATGGCAGAAAACTTTCGCTGGCCTCTGCTTTAAACTAAAAGAAGGGCGGATTTCTGTGTTCCAGACACATCAGGAAATGCTATACTGGGGAGGGATAGAGCACAGAGTGGATATTCCCTGCTTGGGACTTCTGGTGACTAGTGAACAGAGGTGCTTTACCTAAAAGGGAGAACGTGAATTAGCGAGTGAGAAGGATTGTACCCCTGGGCCTTGGTTAAAAAATATGCCAAATGTAAAGTCAGTCCAACTGTAGCATGACTAAACATATCCTAAACATCCTTACTGGGATAAGCTCACTTCCAAGTTTTATGGCACTTTTATCTGACTACCAGAAGGTTGATATCCCATAGGATTTTTTAAAAAGTGCCTCAACTGGGCAAGCTCTATTTTAGAGTTTCATCAATTACACGGTGCTAGTGAAAGACAGCCTTGGACTGGGCAGATGAGACCTGGGGCTGGTTGTTTTACTCTTGACCAGCTCTGTAACACTTTGGAAAAAAGTCTCATTCTCTACTAGGCCTCATCCCCACCATCTGCAAGCTGAAGTGGCTGGTAGCAGTGACCTCCAAAGCTGTCTTTGGCTCTGAGATGATACGGTATCTGTGATAATGGGAGCCATCTCTAGCATAAGAAGGCCCCAGTCCCAGCAAGCAGAACTGCTTCTTTGTGGCTTCCCTTTGCCTCTAAAATGCTGCATTTCATTAAGGGTTCACAAGTCTTGACATGTTTGTAAAGAAAGACACGGCAGGAATTCATATGCCTTGCCTTACAACAAACGTGTTGTGAATAACCTGCATTTGGAATACAGTTTGTCATCAGGATACGGGCAGTGTTTTAAATTTGAGCAGCTTCAGAAATAGGATGTTTTATTCTTCTCAAGCAGCTCCCCAAGCTCTCCCACTTTACACTTTGAAGGGAGTCTTTATTGGAGAAGCTGCTCTCCATTTCCGAAGAATGGGAACATTTGCGTTAAACGATGCAAGAGATGCCGTTGTAATTTCATGAGAATTACCCTTTCCAATGAATGTTAGATTAAGAACCAAGTAAAATCCCTTGAAAGTGGCTGGAAGATAAATGAGAGCTGAGCTGCAGTTAGGTAGAACTAAATTTTATTCCTTCCCTTTAAAATGGTTTTTAATTGATTTGGCATACTTTTTAAGTGAATAACGAATACTGTACTTGGGTCTGCATGATCACACCTGTGAATTAGATCTAGTGTGCTGGAAACAGTTTCCCCTTATGGCGGACAGTGACTTTAATGAAGGGTCTTTACTTTTTTTTTTTTTGAAGAGTCTTTGCTTATTGCACCAGTGAAATGTGGTTCATGGTGGTTTCAGACAGTTCTCTAATGAGCAGTCCAGTCAGTTCCCCTGAATACGTTACCCAAAATGGTATGGAAATGGTGAAAGGAAAGGTGCTTTATCATGATGCTGGGAGTTCTTACTCACTTTGCATGGAAATCTTGGCACTGGGAGACTTGTGAGTCGTACAGAGATGTCATAGGGCCCAGAGGTTTTGACAAATGGATGGAAATAGGAAACTCTGAATAAACGTATTATTCTTAGGTTAGAATAATACATTTCACAAGGTTGTTTTTGTTTCTTTTTTTGCTGGAGGGGCCATTCCATTTCTAAGTTAGGGCCTGGTGATCAGATGTGGCCAAGTATAACATGCTGGGAGGTGGAGAAGTCCTGGCTTTTGCACTTATCATTTGGGGAATGAAGCTTTCTCAGTGGTCTCCAGTGTTACTGATGGAGCATGAGGTGTATCCTGGAGCTGTGCTTGAAAGCCCTGGTTAGAGCTGATATGGAAAGGTCCGGAGAGATTGAGCCAAAGCCAGACATTCCCGAGAGGTGAAAATATAAGAAATGGAGAAAATAGGGAAAGGAGGAGAAAAGAAAGGAGAATATAAATTTTGAAGAATGTTAGGTCCTGAGAGTGGAGCTAACATTCAGCACATCTCTACCTTAAATAAAATATTTGGTTGCTATCATTAAGACTGTGATCTTAAAAGTTTAGGAAAATGAAAGATCTGAATCCATTAGCATGCATGGGTGACTTACCATGTTCCAGGTGCTAGGCTGAGCATTGCAGATGGAATGATCTATTTTAGTTGTTATCATTACCCTCTGTGATAGGGACTATTATGATTCCCATTTTAAAGAACAGAAAACTGAGGCACAGAGAAATTACCTTTAGCCAGCTAAGCTCATATGACTAGAAAGCAACAGAACAAGGATTTAAATCCTGAAAGACTGACTCCAAATCTCACGATATACTGATTCTCCAGAGGGAACTGAGTTCACTGTTTGAAGGTGGAGAAATAATTGTGCATTTCTTGAAGTTAAACAATGGGAGGCAGAGTTTGGGCTGCACTGCAGAGTTGAACTGTTCCCAGAATGCACTTGGAGCAGTAGACGGCGGCACACTCTCTAGCTACCAAACTGTAATTAAAATTATCATCCAGTATAATGATTTCTAATACATTTCAGAACAAATCACCATCTTATATCTGACATGTTGTTAATGTTTACTACCATAATTACCAATTTGAAATATAAGGAAGCAATTTTTATTAGTGTTTGGTTATGTATAATTATGTCAAATATGAGACTGCAATTTAGATTGAACTGTATTAGGAGTGATCATACAAAATGATTGTACTGTGTACTTGACACTCTGGATATTTTATTTTTCCATAGATTTTTTTCCCCCTTTCTAAACCATAAAGAAATATTTAAAGATAATCCAAAGGTTATTTATTTATAATGCTTTTCATTTTGAGATTTTAGAATGTGGGGCGCTACATACCAAAAATGAAATATACTGAAACATGGTTTAATCAAAAGGAACAGAAGCCACTATCAGGGACTATTTCTAGTGTGCCAGACCCTCTCCTGAGTCCTTTATATGTCAATTTTCTAATCTGTGGAAGTATACTATTCTCCCCATTTTCCTGATCAGATAACTGGAACGCAGAGAATTTAAGAGATGCTATTTATCTAGTGAATGGTGGAGCTGAAATTTAAGCTCATGGTTTTTCTGTTAATTTTTAACCTGGGTGGTTAAAATAAGAGATCATCATTCATAATGGACTATTGCCAGAGTGTGCATTCCTATAAAATTCATAGTGTCTGATATATAATATGTAATGAGGTAACGTATATGCTGGTCCTTTTTTATACATTGTACTAGACATGGTTCTCTAGAGAAAGAGTCAGCTGGAGATTACACACACACACAGGATGTCCATTAAGTTCATGTTCAATTTAAAATATTTGTCTATTGTAAATTGGGGTGTGTATACTGAATATACACACACGGTGCACATATATATATATATATACATAGAGAGAATTATTATGAGGAGTTGGCTGATGTGATTATGGAGGCTAAGAAGTCCCAGGATCTATAGCCCAAAGACTTGAGGTTCGGGGGTGTTAAGTTCCAGTGAAAGCAAAGAAGGGGGAACTAGGATAGCTGATGGTGTAAGTTCTAGTCTGAGTCCAAGGACAGGGGAATGCCAGTGCCCCGGAGCACAGAGCATCACACAGGCAGAGCAAACTCTCCCTTGCTCGGCATTTTGTTCTATTCGGGCCTTCAATGCATTGGATGAAACCCACACTGTGGGAGAGGGCCACCTGCTTTACTCATTCTCCTAATTCACATGTTAACACCATTCAGAAACACCCTCACAGACTGACCTAGAATCCTGCATAGTCCATGTCAAATGGACACATAAAATTAACTATCACGAATATCATCCCATGAGTAAGTTCTATGAGGTCCAATTTGGAGTTGGGAAAACTGAGCTGCAGGAGCTCCAGAGCTTTATCCAAGTTTGTACAAGTAAACACAGGATGAGCCGGGACTTAAAAAGAGGACTGCTCAGTTAAATTAATGTTTTCTCAGGAAAGATTGTTACTCGCTTCCTTTGTGGTTATCAGGAAACTGCAGCTGCCCTTTAGTACAACCAACCTTGAGCTCTTTTTGTGATGATGAAGGCAGCTAACGGTGCTTATAGAATATAGAACTGAGGACTATATGCTAAGCCATTTCCCTTTTTCATACCCATGTGATCCTATGTTATCCCCATTTTATGGATAAGGAAACTGAGGTGTGGAGGGGATCTCAGTACACAGTGGTAGGTACTAGGCCTTGCATATAGAACTTGTCTGATTCCAGAGTTCATTCTCTTACACGGCCATTCCCCACAGAGATAATTATAAAGTCACTTTTTGACTCTTTATTCTTCCCCAGAAGACCCATTTTCTACCCTCAAATTCAAATATTTTTTACATTTCCTTAAAGACGCTTCATTTTATTACTCCATTAATATATTTCAAAAATTTGGTCTTCAAAATTTATTCAATTCATTAGGTCAAATATTGACATTTCAGTGACCCAAAACCAAACAAATGAACAAATACGAAAACCCAAATCCAGAAAGATTACTTCATGGTCTTAGTGCATTATTTAATTATTTAAAAGAAATATTAAAAATTTTAAAAGCTATAGAACTGTATTAGAGAGAGAGGAGAATAGAATTGTTACGTATCTTCATTCAGTCCTAATATCATTTGGTGAATTTCCACTTAATTGTTCATTTGCACATGCTTTTTAAAAAGAAGCCAGTAAGTTCCATGAAGGCAGGAATTATGTGTATTTTGTTCTTCTTTGCACTTGGTTCTTACTATAGTATTTGACCTGTAGAAGGAACACCGAATATGTACAGATTAAATAATCGAACAATGAAGTAGAAATATTAGTTTGCATTTTTTTTGCATTAATATGTCTATGTATTTTAATCACAATCCCTCTTAAATCATTGCTTAAAATGAAATCTACAAAGTAATCGATTACTAATGGATAAATTTTCCTCCTAACAAAGAGTGAGATATCTGTTTTTGGTTGATTCTCTCATACTGAATCTTGCTTTCTTGGACTGACTCAAAGCTGAAATAATACGCCTTTGTAGAAAGAGAGACTGTTCCCTGTGAGGTTCCTCCATCCACCTTGTATCATTTTCTGTGAAGTCTGTGCCTATTATGAGTTTCTGATTCCATCTGTGGCAGGAGATTTGTACTCATCCCCACTCACTTGATTAGTGGTCATCGGGCTGGTGATTTGCATCTGCAAGGCCTTTATTAAGAACTGACCAAAGAGGGTTTAACCATGAGTCGTATCTTCATAACTGAGTTAGCTCAACAGTCCCCAACCGTTTTGGCACCTGGGACCGATCTCATGGAAGACAATTTTTCTACGGACCTAGTGGACAGGAGGAATGGTTTCAGGATGATTCAAGTGCGTTACATTTATTGTGCACTATATTTCTATTATTATTATATTGTAATATATAAAGAAATAATTATATAACTGACCATAATGTGGAATTAGTGGAAGCCGTGGGCTTGTTTTCTGCAACTAGATGGTCCTGGCACTAGCATCACGACCTCAGCGCCACCTCAGATGAACAGGCATTCAATTTTCATTAGGCTCTACCTAGATCCCTTACATGGGCAGTTTACAGGAGGGTTAGTGCTTTGATGAGACTGTAATGTGGCAGCAGCAACTGATCTGAAGGGAGGTGGAGCTCAGCTGTTGATGCCCGCAATGGGGAGCGGCTATAAATATAGATGAAGCTTCACGGGCTCACCTGCTCACCTCCTGTTGGGTGGTGGAATAGCCCAACAGGCCGTGGACGAGCACTGATCCAAGGCCCGTGGGTTGGGGTCAGCAGACTTAGCTGATTGAACTCATAGCAGTGACCTTGGCTTACTAATACTGGCCATCAAACCATACCACATTGAAAATTAACCCACCCTTCCAGCCAAAATGGTAGAAGGATTTTTGTGTTGTTGTTTGTGATTGTTTTCTTGGATTTATAGTAGAGACTCATTATACTTGGTTAAAAATTGTTCATGTCAAGACCCAGAACATTACATTTTAATAAATCAAAATTATCATTTTTTTTCAAATGCTTTCAACATCACAGAAATGATGAATAAGTCCTTTTAGGATTCATCATGAAAAAGAGACTTATAAATCCTTCCACCCAATTCGACAATTGATCCCCTATGAAAAGTCAAATATCACTGTTGTTTGTGGATAGCTAGATCACCACAAAGATAATTCTTTTATAAATACAGATGATGCCCTTATGGAACTTCCATGACAGTAAATAGATGCCAATAGAAAAAAACTGACATGTCGATTAGCTAATAAAATGGTGTTCAGTAAAATTATGCTTCTTGGTCTAATTCATGGCTTATTTGAACTTGGGATGCCCTGTTTTCATCTTGGCTTTTAATAAGTGCTCCTTTCAAAACCTTAAAAATGTAAAATAATATGAATTTGATTGTCTTGAGCATAAAATGCTAATCATTGATTAGCACTGATTCATGCTTAGAAAGCTTCCACCTCCTCACCCCCTTCTCACCCCAAGTCATTCTTTTCGGTATGAATTGATGAGGCTGAAACAATTGCCAACAAGCTGAAAACAAAGAGGGAATCGACAGTTACAAAAAAAAAAGTGCCAATGAATATATTATTGGCAAATTATTGATATAAAATGTAATCCTCAAGGTTTCAGTGATCAAGGAGGAAGGGGGAAGAAACTGATGTGTACTGAGTACTTATTATTTGTCAGGTCATAGAAATAATCTCAGCTTTAGTTCCCTGCTGGGGAATTTTCCTTTATTTCGCTGTGGGCTGTGTCATACGAAAATAACCATCCATCTCAATTTTATAACATCAGTTAAAAAAAAAAAGCGTGGAAGGGAATTTCATCATGGTATCAGGACATGGAGGGCATTTGAATATTTACATTGCATTTTCCACTTTCACTACTCTGTTTGTTGATGGGTGGAACGTTGAGAAATGTTGCCCAACCTCTTGGAAATGGCACGTGAATAATCCTGTAATCAGTGTAATGTATTCTGTTATGGGAGTAATCAAGTCATTCAGCTTTGAAGTAAGATCCAATTTTTAGAAAGTGGCTGATGAATGCAGTTTCAGGTATTTAGAGGCGGCTGATGTACCTGGGCTATTTGGGTCTTCTGGATGAACAACGGAAGAAAGTACTTGAGGGAGGTGAAGTGGACCATTCTAAAAATAGGTTAAGCTTCAGGATATATTTTCCTAGCGGTGTAGTATTCAGTTTAAGATTTTAAATTAAACATATCTGTGTGCATTTGAATTTAGTGTCATGGAAAGCTTGGTTGGAAGTGAGGGATGGAGAGGTGTGGCCTATGTGAAAAGTCAAGGTTGCTGTTCTCTCCCCAGATCTTTGCAGGTGGGATCTTTTAATGTGTTAGATGTTCCTGCTTCAGAAATACCTTCCTTGACTACATTTCCCCTGCTGCTAAGCCACAGTCTTCCTCATCCACCTTTTCTTTTTTCCTTTCTTCGATGCTCAACAGAAATTCTTACTTGTTTGCTCACTGACCCTCCCCTAGGAGAACAGAAGCTCCTTGAGAGTGGAGACTTGGTGGTGTTCATCACAGCACTCACAAGGCCCCGGAGAATTCCAGACACCATGGAGGCACTGTTGAAAGATTAATCAAATGAGTGAATTTTGATTCTAACCCCTTGGCCCTGAGACCCCAGGGTTCAGGGGCCCACCACCACCTATCTTATTGGTATCACTAAGTGATTTCACAGAGCAGCCCCATCCTCCTGGGTACAGCACAAACCCGTGGCATCCCTAAGGTTAAGGCCACCTGGTCCAGGTGAGAGTCAACAGCTCTTTGGGCAGCTCCAGTTCTCAGCCAGGCCACAAGCCGGCAGTCCTACAGAATGCTGCTGATGGGCCCTGTTAGTTAAGCTTCATATTATTTAAGACATCCATTTCAAAAAGAACCCTGGCATCTACGGTTAGGTTCTGCACTTGATTTGCAGGCTGTAGCAGTCTGACTCCCATTAACACCAGAGCCCTCACACAAAGCCTTTTGTATTGACTTGGGTCAGTGTAATCCTATGTGCTTGTGGATCCCCCATACCCTGCCCCCCTTAGGCTTTTCAACAAACCTTACCCCCCTTCTTTTGCACTCACGATCTCCCTCTCTTTCCCTCTCTCCCTCTCCTTTTGTCTCAGGGAATATGTGAGTCCTATGGATTTTCTCTCCTGTGACTGAATTCTAAACACACGAGGGACAATTTTGTCCCTAGTTTTCTCTTTGACTACCTCTTCCACCTCAGATGTTCTGAAACTAAGGTCTTCATGGAAAGACCCATATATAAAAATCTTCAGACACAAATAGGCATTTTTTGGACTCATCATTGGCGTATTAACACATCCCTATGGAATTTCCTTTCTTTTCTTCCCCCAGTGTTGATTTTCTGTCTATGAAAGTGATGTAGGCTGACTCTGGTTAAGAAAACTGAGGGTGACTGGAAGCAGGTTTTCCCCATGTATCCAGAAGACGATTTGGCTTTCAAGAGAATAATTAACAAAACTCATTTTAAGGGCCCATTTATTGCAGAAAATAGGGGAATTACCTGTCCAAGGGAATGATAAGTGTTCAGATGCTGCTGATATTCTCCCCGAATGCACTGTGGTCCCAGAATAATGACTTCTTTTATAGGAAAAGGAGAGAAAGTTGCCATGGTTCAGTGAATAGGAAACACCAGTACAGGGCTTTCTGGGTTTGCAGGAATGTGACCGAGTGCTCCCTTTCACAGAAAGCCATCACATCACATCCAAACCAACTGGGTATTTATGTATATTCTTTATATTTTGATTTATTTGTTCTGGTAACTGGTAACAAACTCATGTTTCTCAAAGTTTATTCCATAGAGTAACTGTCACACAAATTTTTCCATCATCAAATAAGTTGGGGAGACATATTGTTGACATTTCTTGGAGCTAGGTGAAGACCACTAGCTATTAAAGTATAAGAAGGCCTAAAGTAAAGAACCTGTGCTGCTTCATTTCTTTTTTGTTTCTAAACTCATTTGACTGTGGATTCTTTTTTTCTTAAATAACATCTGCTAATATTCCCCAGATATATTTGACCACAAATCAAAAACAAAGAAAAACTAATAAGCAAAAGCAATTCCTGTATATCTGCTGTGGGCGCCTCATTGCTGAATATCACTATGGTCACCTTCAAAATACTCCCCTTGGGAAGCTGTGCACTGATGCCAGGGCCTAGTCCATCCTTCAAAGCAATTTTGGATCTCTTTTTTTCTGGAATGGCCATCAAAGCTGTCTTCATATTACCTTTGATGTCCGGGATATCTTTCTTTCGATGTTTTCTTTATCTTTGGGTAAAGAAAAATAACACTGGGGGCCAGATCAGGTGAGTAGGGAGGGTGTTCAATATAGTTATTTGTTTACTGCCTAAAATCTCCCTCATAGACAGTTCCATGTGAGCTGGTGCATTGCTGTGATGCAAGAGCCATGAATTGGTGAAGCATTCAGGTCATTTTTGTTTAATTTTTCACACAGTTTTTTCAATGCTTCCAAATAGTAAACTTGGTTAACTGTTCGTCCAGTTGGTACAAATTCATAGTGAATAGTGAATAATCCCTCTGATGTCTAAAAAAATTAGCAATATCATTTTGACTCTTTATTTGGACTGACTTCCAGTGTGCCCTTTGAAGCTTTGTTTCAGGGTCATGTGGGTATGTCCATGTTTCATCACTAGTGATAACATGGCCCCAAACATTGTTTTGCTTCCCCAAATGGTCTTGACAAATTTTGATTCTCCTTTGCTTTTGTTCATTGATTAGGTCTTTTGGAACCATTTTTGTACACACCATTTTCACATTAAGATTTTCAGTTGAGATTTTCCTAACTATTTCTCCATTGATGTTTACTTGGTCTGCTATGCTTTTCACAGTCAGCTGATAATTCTGATGCACAACTCAACAATTTTTTTGCAATGTTTTCATCAGTTCTGCTCAATACTGGCCACCCTGACTTCTCTTCATCAGTGATGTTTTCTCTTCCTTCAGAAAAACAATTTATTTGTACACTGCCCTTTTCTTCATCGCATCATCTCCATAAACTTGGACTAACATGTCCTTGCTGTCACTTCTTCTTACCAAGGTTAACAAGAAATTTAATAT
Organism: Perodicticus potto; assembly: GCA_963574655.1. NCBI lineage: Eukaryota > Metazoa > Chordata > Mammalia > Primates > Lorisidae > Perodicticus > Perodicticus potto. The sequence goes on from CAUYRH010129057.1 coordinate 22,774, forward strand.
TTGTCTGTTGCTCTAATTTAAGCTCTGACATTCTCATGAGGGCATGCAAAAACTCACAACAATAACAAACACTCCTCAGCAAGACACTGACACACATTGACACAAACACAGCCATAGTACATGGATGCACCAAGATTATGAAACGTTACTGAGTTGTTTGTATGGTGCTGCCAAAATATGTGCGTGGTGGCAAGTTTGTGAACTTAATTGTCAGGTCTCCTATACATATATATGTGTGTGTTGATGATTCTTTCCATGACCTAAAACATAGGAACTTAGTGATTATTATTTATAGATATGAAATGGGAAATACATTTTATATGGAATATGAAAACCATTCTTTTTTTGTTTTTGTAGAGACAGAGTCTCACTTTATCTCCCTCGGCAGAGTGCCGTGGCATCACACAGCTCACAGCAACCTCCAACTCCTGGGCTTAGGTGATTCTCTTGTCTCAGTCTCCTGAGTAGCTGGGACTACAGGCGCCCACTATAACACCCGGCTATTTTTCTGTTTTTGCAGTTCGCCTGAGGCGGGGTTTGAACCCACCACCTTCGGTATATGGGGCCAGTGCCCTACTCGATGAGCCACAGGCGTCACCCTGAAAACCATTCTTGCATTCATTCTCTCACTTCTTCTGCTTGGCTTTTCTCCATAGCATCTATCATTACTGGACATGTATTTACTTATTCATTTGTTTTGCATTTACTTGTTTATTTGCTTACAACTGTGTCTCCCCACATCTACATGTTAACTCCTTTTGAGTTAAGGTCTTGAAGTCACTTATTCGCTGCTGTGAACCTACAGTACATTTTTTTTTTTTTTTTGGTGCAGTTTTTGGCCGGGGCTGGGTTTGAACCCACCACCTCCAGTATATCGGGCCCGTGCCCTACTCCTTTGAGTCATAGGCGCTGCCCTTCTACAGTACATTTTTAAATAAATGTTTGGTGAAAGAATAAATGGTCAAATATAAGTTTTCTACCATTACTTCTCATCTCCAAAAGCTTCTGAAATTACTTTTTTTAAAATTCAAGTTCTCACACCTACGGTGCATCTTAGAAGGGTACAGGTGAAACTTACTAAACGTAGACTATAAATGTCTGAACACAATAACTAAGAAAATGCCATGAAGGCTACGTTAACCAGTTTGATGAAAATATTTCAAATTGTATATAAAACCAGCACATTGTACCCCATGATTGCATTATTGTACACGGCTACGATTTAATAAAAAAAAAAAAAAGCTACTTGGGGCTATAAATAAAGGCTGTCTAGATTCCTAGCTATTCCAGTGTAGAGAATATTGAAGGGCTCTGTGTGGCGTACCCAGGGATGTCTGCAAGGTTGATCAGCTACCAAGTCTGATGTGCAGGGAGGTGCTCAGCCACAGGGACCATGTAGAAAGTCACCACTTTATATTTTCCACCATAGCTCATCGGTGGCTCAGCACAAATCTCTTCTGCAGAAATTTCAAGTTTAACAAAAGCAATCCAGATAGCAGCTATCCTTTGCATTTACTAAAAACATACCCTGCTGGGCTTTTTTTTTTTTGTTTTTTGTTTTTTAATTTCAGTTTAATATGAGGATACATACAATTAAGTTATATTATTTGCATTTGTAAGGTAAAGTCCAAAGTCTGAGTTGTAGTTGAGTCCTTCTCCCAGGAAGTGTGTCCAGCAAGTGGGAACTTACTGAGCCCTCTCTCAACCTCCCCCCTTCTTGAATTTAATTGTGTTTTTCACTAGTGTGGGCCTGTAGTTGTTGGTATACTATTTTCATATTAGTGCAAAGTATATGGGATGCTTGCTTTTCTATTCTTGAGATAATTTAGTCAGGAGAATGTTCTCCAAATCCATTCAGGTAAATACAAAAGATGCAAAATATGTCTTTTTTGTGGCTGAATAGTATTCCATGATATTTATATATATGGAATAGATACACAGTATAGATACACAGTATCTATATACTGTGCATACACACACACACACACACCACAGTTTACTACTCCACTCATGGGTTGATGGGCTGATGGGTTGTTTCCACATCTTTGCAATTGTGAATTGAACAAACATCATCAATCAATGGGCAAGTGACATGAATAGAACCTTTTCCCAAGAAGACAGATGAATGAATGGCCAAAAAACATATGAAAAACTGCTCGTCATCCTTAAGCATCAGAGAAATGAAAATCCAAACCACTTTGTGATACCATCTAATCCCAGTGAGAATATGCCACATTTCAAGGTCTCAAAGCTGCAGGTGCTGGCATGGGTGTGGAGAGGGGGCACACTTACACGCTGTTGGTGGGATTGCAAATTGTTTGGCCTTTTTGGAAAGAAGTATGGAAGATCCTTCAAGAACTAAAAGTAGCAGAATCACAAAGATGTAAAATTAGCTTAACCTGAGATGGAAAGGTATTTCAATATGATTAATCTCCTTTGCAATTCTTTTTTTTTTGAGACAGAGTCTCACTATGTTGCCCTCAGTAGAGTGCCATGGTCTCATGGCTCACAGCAACCTCAAACTCTTGGGCTTAAGTGATTCTCTTGCCTCAGCCTTCCAAGTAGCTGGGACTACAGGTGCCAACCACAATGCCCGGCTATTTGTTGTTGTTGTTGTTGTTACTGTTGTCATTGTTGCTTAGTAGCCTGGGCCTGGTTTAAACCCAACAGCATTGGTGTATGTGGCCAGCGCCCTAACCACTGAACTATGGGTTCTGAGCCTCCTTTGCAATTCTTTTTATTTTATTTTTTTATTAAATCATAGCTGTGTACATTAATGCAATTATGGGGTACAATGTGCTGGTTTTATGTACAATGCAATTCTTTATATATAATTCTTGGAAGGGCTCCATATATTTCATCAAATAGCCAAAGGGGTATGGAAAGGTTAAGAATATGGAAAAAGCCTTGAGTAATA
>CAUYRH010129060.1:0-14141 GCA_963574655.1 Perodicticus potto
TCATGAATGTTATATTAATCAGGTTGATAAAAATATCTCCAATTGTATGTGAAGCCCACGCACTGTACTCCTTGACTGAATTATTGTACACAGCTATTACTCAATAAAAAAAATAAATAAAATAAAATCATTACAAATTAAGATAAAAATAATACATCAATTATTATTCATGACAATTGACATGGGTTACAAATGAGATTGGTTCTGTATGGGTTTGCCCTGAAGTTGAATGTATATGTAGGTTGGAGTAAGCACATTAGCCTATTACCCTTATTAGCCTCCATTCATAAGTGTCAGTACGATGTTTGTAACTCCAGGACTTGCTGTAATAGACTCCGTTCATGAGTGTAAGTTGTACATAAGCCAGATGTTTGTAAGTCAGGGACTACCTGTGCCTGTTTCTTTCTTGTCAATGTGGCTACTAGGAATTCATGTATGTGACATGTGGTATATCACTACTAGACTTTGTTCCTCTAAAATTGTGAAAAACCATCCTTTTCCCTACTAGTAGGATTGACCTGAATAAATGTCAGAATCAGGCACCCTGGCTTTGCAGGTCTGAGCTGGAACTTTAGACTGATTCTGGATACGGAAATGAAGGGTTGCAGAACAGGGCAATAGAAGGATTTATCTTGGTAAGCAAAGTAGTGGGCGAAGAAACAGGCAAATAAACCTCTAGGGCCAGGTTTCCATGAATGACTCAGGAGGCAAGCATCACCTAGGAACTGGTCAGGCCTACAGATCCGCAGCCTCCATCCTCAGCCTGCCGACTCAGAAACTCTGGGTCTGGGACCCAGTTATCTGTATTTTAACAAGCCCTGTAGGTAATTCTGATGCAACCTTAGTCTTTAGAACCATTATTAGAGCTTATTTAACATCCCCCTGCCATGAGGGTTGAAATTAGTTAACACTTCACTTAACAGGTGAGGAAACTGCATATTAAAGAAAGTAAGAAACTTTCTTATAACTTTCTTTTCCTGATTACACAGCTATTAAATGGGAAACAATATATATGTCAGGTTTTCAACCCCTATGTTGATATTCTGAATCAGATGTCATGTTAATGAGAAAAATAAGTCAGAAGAAAAGAAACAGGGGATCTAAGTTTTGGGGGTCACCAACCAGAAAACTGAGGAAGGTCTGGTTCCTCTCCCACAAAAATGCACTTTTACCCAATTTGATTCAATTTTAGGTGGCCACTTGACCCCTTGAGGACCCTGCCTGCATCCGATTTTATAATCTCCCATCTAGAGCTTCCAATCAGGCGAGGAGTCCTTCTTCAGAGTAAACTCGTACCCTTACAGGATTTTTCATATGTATAAAGCTTCCTACTAAAGACAACAAGGGGAAAACTTTTGTCTAAGATGGTAGATGGCGTCTCAGCTCAGGCTGCCGTAACAAAATACCATCAACAGGTGGCTTTCACAACACAATTATTTCTCACAATTCTGAAAACTGGAAGTCTGAGATCAGGACAGCAGCACAGTCAGGTTCTGGGGAGGCTGCCCTGCCTGGTTGCAGATGGCTGACTTATCACCATGTGCTCACGTGGGGGAGAGAGAGCGTGCAGCAAGAGAACAACTCTGGAGCCACTTTCTCATAAGGGCATAAGGCAGAATCCCATCCCGAAGGTCTGACCCTCAAGGCCTCATCTAAATCTGATTATCTTGCAAAGGCCCCATCTTCAAATATGTTAGGGGTTAGAAATTTGACCTATGGATTTGAGGGGGGTCATAATTCAGCCATAGCATACAGATAAAAGCTATATTTCTTCTATTTGCTTAACAAGCAACAAGATACTCCACTGCCTTTTAGTTGGAAGGGTAGCAGGTGCTGAACTGATTTTGATATTTGCAAAAGGCAGTGTCTCCAGGAGAAAGGAGGGCCATGAACATTGGTCACATTTGGCAGTAATGTCAAAGCACTGCTACGAAAAGGGTAGAGGACCTTGCTAATAGTGTCTGCCTTTCCTATTTGAAGATGGTGTTAATGGCAGTAATTTCTACCTGTGATAGCTTTTGGATCAAATTAGGCTGAAAAAATCGATGTACAAAGAGCAATCCTTTGTGTTTGTAGCACAGAAGGTATTTGCAGAGCCTGAAACTGTCTGATAAGCATGGCATGGCTCACTTTTAAACTTACCTGGAAATTTTACAATTTATTTTCAGACAATAGAGGCTAACTGCTCAGGGATAAGAATGAAGGAGGGGAGGCTGTTTTCTTTTTATTCACCTGCAAAAATAAAGCAGAACATTTATTCCTTCATAAAGGGGAAAATAGGTTATCTTCAACTGTATTTGGTATATTTTTATTGTTTCTTTAATAAGTTATTCTAAATTTCAAAAGATAAGAAAGCATTTAAAGGTGACTACACACCTCTGTTCATTTCATACCTTTATTTAATGCCTTGAAGAAAGGTAATTGCTGATATAAATGAGTTGCACTCTGAAAGCTTATACTTGGGAAAATGAAATTTGTCATAAAATTATAATTATATATACATACATATGACCTTTTAAAATTATATAGAAGATTCATTAAAATGCATTTAAATATTTTGCTTTAGGAATCATCCTGCAAAAGTATTATTTATGGCACTGTTTTTATAGAGGAAAAGCGATTAATGTTAGAAACACGTTTAAAACTACTCCTGGCAAAAAAAAAAAAAAAAAAAAAAAAGAGGAGACTTTTACTACCGTGTGTGACTCAGGAAAGTACATTAGGAATTTCTCTCTTTGGCTCTACTTCACTTCCCCCAGACAGCTAGTTTTGCAAGTGCGAGGGAATTCGCCCCCTGGTGGTTATCACGTGAAATAATCATAACTCTGCTGTTCATGTATTTCAAACTGCTTATGAATGCCTGCCCATGAGATTTTCTTATAGGTCCTTATTTCTCCCAGCGCTTCTAGGGCATTAGCTTACATCCGAAAGACACTTAACATGTTTCTTGAGTAATTATTAGAAACACCAACTCTTTACAACTGGACAAGAGCAAATGGCTTATTCTCATGAGGTTGTACAAAGGATTATAAGTAAATGTGGTTTTCTTCCGATACAAGTGCACCATTAGGATTTTCTTTAAGGTGTTCCCAATGGTATTAATAAATTTCTAACAAACTAGTCCCGAGTTGAAATGTCTGTAACCCACACACATCTGAGGGTTCAGTTACATTGATCTTGTCATTTCCCAGAGGCAACTTTCACATTGCCTTAATTTGTAGTTTTCCTTTGGCCAATTTCCTTTGGCATTATGCCTACAAAAATTCCTTTTTTCTTTCTATATTGCCTTAAATCTCATGGCCCAACACTCTTTAACTTCCAGCAAAGTGAGGTATTTATTCTTTCTCTTTCCTGAGACGTTCAGTAGATTATGAACCTAGAAGGTGCAATGCTGGAGACTGTGATCTCTCTTATATTAAGAAAGGAAAAGAACCTTCTGCCTGAATTACTCTACCTGAACTATATAATTAGCACCTCCTTATATATTACTTTATCTCTAATTTTCTATTCCACATAGCTCAAAACTTTATAAAATGCTTGTATAATGTCATATTAAGGTAATTATAAATCAAATTACATGTTCCTTTCTTACACTTCTTATACTACATACAAGTTGAGAATCCCTAATGTGAAAATCCAAAATCTGAAATGCCTCCAAATCTAAAACCTTTTGGGCACCAATATGACATCATAAGTGCAAAATTCTATACGTAATGAGCACGAACTTTGTTTCAAGCACAAAATTAAAATATTGTGTAAAATTACCTGTAGGCTCCCTGTATAAGGTGTAAATGAAACATAAATAAATTTCATGTGTTGACTTGGGTCCCCTCCCCAAGATATCTCATAATGTATATGCAAATATTCCGAATCTGAAATCTAAAACAAAGTCCCAAGCTCAACAAGGGATACTCAGCCTGTATTTATTTTTTCACTTATTAATTCATTTCAGGGGTTGTTTACCACTTTTGTTTGATCATTTGCCTAATTCACTTATCCAGTGAGCATCTATGAATCATGAATGAGACTGTTAATGACATCACTGGGATCGAGGTGCCTGGTTCCGGGCTCTTTCACAGAATGGGGACTCCATAAATGCCCATGGATCTTACCCGGTCCTAATTGTCATTCTTTGTGTGATAGAGAGTTAGTTGCTATAAAACTAAACAAAGGTAACTGTGAAAAGACGTTTGCAAATATCCAGATATAATGACCCTAAGTCCAGTATTATCTCAGTCCAATATACAGCCCTTAAGTCTAGTTAAGATCTTGTACATGTGTCCACTCAACATGAACCCTGAGGAATAGGAGTGGAGACACTTGTGCCTGAAATCTTTCACTTTTCATTGTGAAACATGAGACAACATCACCTGCTGAGAGAAAGGAGATGGCAGCAGAGAGGTTGGGATTTAAGGAAAAGGGAAAATCCCTGGGAAGAAAGTGAGAGTCAACCTTCAGTGCTACATAAAGGGGAAGGAAAGATCAATTTTACACTTAGCCAAGGTCAAGGCTTGGCAGGCCGATGCCACTGAAGAAAATTAAGGCCCAGACAGGGGAGCCATTGGAGCACCAGTATCAGAATAGAAGGAAGCCATTTCTAGGCAGCACTGGAATAGACGGAAGGGAAACCACAAGGGGAAGGGGAGGTGCAGACTAGAGGCCTCAGGGGGCGTGGAGGGAGAAAACTGGAGAGCTAAGAAGCTGTGGCTACAGATTATTTTCATCACGACATTTGCAACTTCAGAACGGAAGCCATTCTTGGTGGGAAAGATGTTGAGGCTGGATTGCTCATGTAATATGGAATTAAAAGTTTTAAAAGGGAAGGAGGTCAAGTGGAAGCTCAGATGGACTGTACCCCAGCATGTTAAAACTGTCTATAATGGCAGGGATTAAAAAGTCAGGCCTCCTGTGAGTTAGGTGGCAAAGTCTTCAACAAATGAAGACCGATGGATTGCAGAGAGTGGGAGAGCCTCACAGCCGTCAAACTCAAAGAGATATCAGAAAAACGCAGGGAATTTTGCCTATTAGTGAAGTTTAATTGGTTTATAGTTTGTTTCTTCCTATGAAGAATCATATCTTTTCTATTTAGTGACCCAGAAAACATAAGCATGGTTGATAAGTACATCCAAACTATATACATTTAGAAATAAACACTTAGAAAGGAATTAGAGTTTTATTCTGTGTTTTTTTAATGAGAGATAATTGGCCAGCCATCATGCATTTCCTCTCTCATTTGAAAATACCACAGACTGACATTTTCCTAATTTGTTATGCCTGATCAAAATCATATTTTGTTTTCTCTAATCTTCGGGTAGCATTTAAGTATTGTGCAGGGAAGGCTGTTTACAAGGATTATGCCTGAGATTAATATTTTTAATGACTAGATGTGAGATGTTCTCTTTCTACATCACTTCTCATCCAACGTAGGATGTAAAATCCAAATCCTGTTGCAGCATAACAAAGCTCCTCAGAGTTAGAGTCTGATTTTAAAATTGAGAAAATGTCATGCTAAATGTTTTAAGCTTAAAGTGAAAGCATAGTATAGAATTCAAAGTGATAGTGTTGGATGCTAGACATTAGCAATACATGAGGAGGTATAATTTATTAGCGAGAACCTCACTATCTCTATTTAGTTAGAGAGCTCAAGGAGGGGCTGCCAACACCATTATTTATATCCCTTTAAATTTTTGAGAACACTACTTGACTTACCTAGACAGTCATTAGGATGCTATTGAGACATGTTCGTTCTCAGCCAAAAGCAACGGCCAGGAAGGATCCAGACAGAGCTACGATGACAAGGGCACGAAGCACCAGAGGGAGGCAGTGACTTCCTCTGCTGTTGAGTCGGAGCATGTAGGGTGAGGAGTAATGGGACCAGGCAGAAGGAAGAGTTGCCTGTGGGTAGACATGGATGGTGACCTGGCTCTGGTTGTTGCTCTCCGGGTTTCTATAGATCTATTGTAAGGTGCACTTGAGCTTCTTGTTAGGCCCTTGAACTACACAAGATGCTTCACCAGACCAATCTTCCCAGGTGATTGCTCCACCCTGCCCCAGCCACACGCACAGCCACATACATGCCCCCTTAGGCAAAGTCTCCTTCTCATGCAACAGGTACCAAAGACTCACTATCATGACTAACTTCATGAAATACATAATCTGCCCTCTGTATATTAAACTGAAAGTCTCTTTTAATCCTTACCCCCTTTCCAAAAATTAGGGCTTATAACTCCCCTCTGCACTTTGTGTTCCTCCTCACTCAACAGACACTTGCAACTTCTTGTGTAGTGCCAGCCACATTTGCAGAACAGCACGAGAAAGGTTCAAGTAAACACATTTGCCAGTCTTAGGGCTCGGGTCACCAGGGCCGCTTTCAACACCAGAAAAATGAACACTGTTGCCATCATTGGCCTCCTCGTTGTTTTCGGCTACATGTTTCTCGTGTTCTAGGATGATTACCCTGTGGCAAGTTCAATGGCATCTTTAAAACTGGGAATGCAAAGCTCACTGCCAGTAGGAAGGCCATTTTTATCTTCCAGGAGAAAGATCACACCAACATCAAGTGGGGTGGTGTTGGTGTGGGGTACCCAGTGACTTCACTGTCTTTGAGAAGACCGGGGTTCCCTGGAAGGTAAAGCCTCAAAAATCCTCATTGCTGCTTTTCCTGCTGATTCTCCTGTGTGTGCAATGGGAGTGAACTATGAGAAGCATGAGGATTCTCTCAAGAGTGTCAGTAATACCCTCTGAACCCCCAGCTGCGTGGCCCTCCTCCCCAAGAACATCCATAAACTTCTCATCATGGAGAGATCCAAGACTATAAAGCATGCCATCAGCGCCACTCAGAGACTGTGGCCAGGCTTTCCGGCAAACATGATGTCCAGACCATCATCTTTGCAATTATTGGCACTGCCAAGAGTCTGTCATGGATCTGACATGCCACCCACCAATGCTGCTGAACACAATGACAAGAATGGGGTACAGGCATTGGAAGGCCCCCCCAAAGAACATCCTAAGTAACATTTGAGACTAAATTGTCTCACATGACTTTGACAGTGTCACCATCTTTAATGCAAGGTTTAATTTAGCCCTCAGTGACCACTTTGTTAAGCTTACTGTTGGTATGAATTTGACCAGGTCCTCCAAGGAGTAAAAGTCCCCCAGAAAACAAGCCCAGTCGCCTTCAGGCAGAGAGATACTCTCAATGGCTGGAGAGTCCTTGCCTTCCCCTCACCCCTCAGGGCATAGATAAAGCTCCATCCCCAACTTGGTTTCTATTCCCAGACCCTGAAAACCTTTCCTTGGCATGTACCATCAGCCCCACCATCATGGGACCCAGACGAGGAAAATCTACATGAGTTCCTCCTTGAGAATCACATCTGAGCTCTTGAGTGTGCCTTTACCTTCCTGGGGAACCCCAGATTACTGCCCTGTGCTCACCTCTTACCATTCACCCAACCCAACACTCTGTGCTTAAGCCATGCTAGCCTATTTGCTGCATTTTGTTAACTCTAGTGAATACTATTTCCCTTGATTGAACATTCTTTCTCTGATAGTTGTTTACCTGATAAATAATAGATAATCTTGAGGTAATTGCTGTAATGGAGTGCCAAAAAAAGAAATCAGAAGAAGCTGGTAATGAAAAGTTAGCAGTGCATAATTGCCCACTAATAAGTAAATCCCTGATGATTGTTGGTGGCGAGATTTGCCACCTGAGAGGTATGACCCAAATGTCACTACTTTCCCTGATTCCACGCCCAACCTCCCAATAAAATAGCACCTTGTCAGAATTAAGTTTTTCTTCCTCTGCTTTAATGAGAAAACCAAGGGTGTCATTTGCAACTTTCTTCATTTTTCATTCTCATTTCTTTTTTTATGATTCGGTAAATTGTGTTTTTAAACTATACAACGCACCGTAAATACTTTTCCATGCAGTGGGTGAAAAGCCAACCCTGAAACACAGAGCATTGCAGTTGGGTCCAAAGGCTGCTGGGAACAGGAGAGGCACCTAAGGAAAAAGTGAGCCTGAGGTAACTTCAAGACCCGCCAGAGGCCTGCCGGGCAGTACATGTAAGAAATGTCTTCAGTGCCCCCTGGAGGGGGGGATCCTGCAGTTCTCTTGGGCCCCTCAGGGAGAAGGGGTTCTGTACTTTTCCTGGTATCCACATAAGCCCCCCAATTTCTGTTTGTATTTTTTTTAGTCTCATCCTTCACCCTAGTCATCTCTTCCAATTTTGTCATTCCTCTGCTACATACAGCGTGTGACTTCCTCACACTCCTCCGGGCACCGAACCAGCCCTTACCAGTTTTTCTGTTGGCTCTTGCCAGCACACCACCCTCCGCTGGGCACTCTCCTGCAGCCCTTGCTTCGCCCTCGGGCTCTCCTTCACTCTCTGGCTTTTCCTAGTCTTTTAGCATTTTCCTCATCTTCTGTCTTCCCTTTGTTTTCTAACTTCGCCTTGTCTTCCCAGCTACTTCCGGCTTTCCCTCATCCTGTGGCTGCTCTTCATTTCCCATCGTCCTCAGTCCCCAGGCTTTCCTTCATTGTCATTGTAGTTTTTCCTTGTTGCAGTTTCTCTTCCTTCTGTCCTGTGTGGACTGTAGACAGTGTCCACCTCCTTTTCCAGCCACGCCGAGAAGTGGGAACAGAGGACACACAAACTCAAAAGAAGCCTGAGTAACAGTTAGGAGCCGAGGGCCCAGAGTGGCTCGGGGAGGACCGGCCAGGGAGGAGGGCAGACACCTGGACTCACACTCTCACTTCTAAGGCTTGCTCCCAGGTACACCTTGACCCCACTCCTTCCAGCCTCTTCTGGGGCTTCATTTCCGGAGTCCTTCCTGTAACCTTACATTCACCCTTCCCCTTTCCACTGGGCGCTTCCCGTCTACCTACAGATTTGCACAGATGTCCCCCCCTACCTCCAAATCACGTGGGCTTCATAACCTATTTCTACTTTTCCCACCCTGCCATTCTGGGGAACATGTACTCATCCTGGCTCCGCGTTGTTACTCAGACATTCCTCCACAGCTCCTTGTGGTGGCCTTCTCCACTATTCTGTCACACCAGCTCTTTCCAGGTTATCTCACTGTAAATATTAATCATTATTATAATCGGGATACCGAATGCAGTGGCCTTATTTGTACTTTCCATCCAGCATAGCTGAGCTATCAGAGCTTTTGAAACGCTCTCTCCTGGGAGGTCACGATTCCTTTGGTTTTCCTCCTACTAATTCATGCACACCCTTCCAGACTCCCACATGGACTCTTCTCCTCCCTTGCCCTAGGTACCTCCTTGGTCCTCTTCCCTTTTATTGAACATCTATCTCCCTTTCACAACATTATCCACCCTCCCTGTTGAATGAGTCCCCTGTGTAAGAAGTCTTTGCCTCCCTGCCAAGCTCTAGTTATGATTTCTGTCTGCCTGTACCTCCCCTACAGGTGCACCAACCCTTGGGACAACATATCTACAGCTAATTTGCCTCATCTCTTTTCCAAAAACACCTTGTGTCTATTGCTTGCTTTTCCCTTCAAGCAGAAAGACCTTAAAATCATGAATAAAAGATAAAGATCTCTCCTACTTTAAATGCTCCCAGAAATGAGACTTTCCTAAGGCCTTTTGGCAAATAAACTTTATAAACTGTGCTGCAGAGAACTAAAGGGGAAAATGATGTTTTTCAACCTTATGGTCAACATAGTTCTCCAATTTAAGACTATAGATCAAAAAAAGACTCATTTTACAAAGAGAACATTTCTAGGGAAGCACACAAAGAGTGTTAGATAGATTCTTAAAAGACCAGACAGACCTAAGTACTTACTGTAGACAATTCTATTTAATATACAAGGCAAAAAGAGACCTTGGAAAATGGATGCTGTGTGCATGCAAAGATTCTGCTAATTTAATTCATTTACTCTACGGGGATCATGCTACTAAAGATTTCAAAAGATTTAGTCATCTCCCTCTGTTATAGATTTACTTTAATTTTTTATTTTCTCAGCTTTTTACCTTGTGGTCTAGCGAATTTTTATACAAAATATTCCCATTGGGAGAAATATTTCTGACTAATCCTTTAAAATATGAACAAAACAACATCCATTCTGGATTACTGGCTGCTCTTTGAATAATAAATTTTCCTCAGTTAAAATGAGTAATTAAGGTCTGGTGGAGGGACTTGATTTCAGAGAAAGGAAGCTCAGTAATTAACGACAAAAATGATAATGGGAACTGGTCAGAAGTGAATAATAATTTTTCATTTCCATTTAAAAGAACCTTTCAGGCACTAAGTTTTATTCAAATTACCCAGGAGGCTACTCTGGCTATTTGTTTTCTTTCCAAATGGTGACAGATTTTGAGTAAAGGAAATGTAAGCTATGTGACTTGGGTTCTGTAAGATAAATAGGAAAGAGAAGCAATTCGAGTTCACACTGCAGCAGGGGTTGAAAAAGAGTGGAGAAAAGAACAAGGATGTGTAGATCCGAGGCAACTGGCCGAGCCCTCTGCCCACTCCCCCATGGCCTCTTCCTGAGAGAGTCCCTGCCGGACAAGTCACTCCACAACGCGGGTTGACGGCTGCTGTGCCTTCAGAGGCCATCTGCCCCATCATCCCTCCAAGCCAACAAGGGACTGCTGTCACAAAGGGGCTGCTGCAATTCTGGGGTGGTCTTTTCTACCCGAGAGCCTCAGAGACAACTAACCTTAAACAAAGGTGCCCTTTATCCACCTTCAGGACGTGGCCGTCAAATACATTCAACATCATGTCTTTGACCTCAGTCTCAGCAACAGGAAAAATGCATCTGTCTGGGAGAAAATCCCAGAACACCTGCACCATCCTCCTCAACAAAATCTCCTGAAAACCCACAGGAGGGACCCACAAAAAGAAAATAAATTTCACTTCTCTTTCCTAGACGAATCATATTTACATTTCTAATTACAATTTACAGCATTTACTCCAAACCAAAGTGATTAATTATCTCACTTGTCAGCTTCATAAAATTTTAAGTTCTACTCGAGGTGACTGGAGAATAGTTCAACAAAATCAAGCAAACAAAAACTAAAGCCACTAATTGCCTGTTACCAGTTGAAGGAGCTTCATTTTTAACGTAACCTCTGCTTCCAAAACTCTGTTTAATGAAGAAACTAAAAGATCAAAGACACTGATGTCCATAGGTGAGGCTTCAAGCCTTACAAAATTTAGAAAATCAAGAAAGCCTACTATAATAGGTTGTGCGTGGGAGAATAACGGGGGTTTTGTTGTTGTGGACTCCAGGTAGGCTCCAAATGTCATTTTGCTGGATGTCTTTGGACATATGTCACCTGCCTGCTGGCCTTGAACATGGTATATAAACCACTGTACTTGCAGTTACTTCCTTTTTTATTTTTTCAGATAACTTGAGTCATGTGCCCAGATATGGGTATCTTTTCCAAATAATTTCTGTGTAATGTAATAGAAAGGTTGTATCCCAAAGTTGAATAATGTTGTCTATAAAATAGAATACCTAGGACCCTTCCAGTATATTTGTTCAATAAAATCTCTTAGACAATGTTCAAGATCAGTAAATATTACCTATATCTACATTTTCACATTGTAATGTGTTCTTTTAGAGAAAGATCCCCATGTATCATTTTTTTAAATAAATTTATTTTATATTAGAGAGAGGGAAAATAGTGAGGGGGGATGAGAAAGAGAGAGAGAAGAGAGAAGAGAGCAGGGAGTGAGAGAAGGGAAGAGGGGGGAGAGAAAAGGAGAGAGAGAATAGCCTGGCATCCCCCATGGATCCTGCTGTCTGCCGATGTGCAATCATTTTTTAAATGCTTGTCAGTGAAGAAGCAGCTATGCTGAAAAAGAAAAATCCAGAAAATTTCCCCTTAACCGTAGAATTCATTTTTCTTAATACTTGTATCCATAGACCACATAGAAAATCTGTTTCCTGATATTTCAGGGAGCTTTCATCAAATCTGGCAATTCAATTATCTCCATAGAAAAGAATGTCAGGAGGATTTGACATTAGGATGTTTAAACAATAGCTTCCTCTGGGTCCCTCAGAGCCTCCTTTCCTGGAAACATGTGAGGACAACAGGCTCAAGCAGAAATAAAATCAGACCCAGAACCCAATGGGTAAGGGGGCACGTTTGTTAACATGCTAATGGATGAATGGGCCATTTAAAACTTGCGTTATAAAAGTGAATGCTTTTAAGACTAATTATCTGTAATGACAGTACGTCTGTGCGCTATGTAAATAAGGACCTGAAATGAGACACATCAGTCATAACGAAACGTGACACAGGGGAGATTAGACTAAAGCTTTCCTTACCTCGAGTGTGTGGATAAACTTCTTCTCTGATGAATAAAATGTGCAGTTGTATAATAAAAGGTGCAGACACCTGCACCGAGACTGGGACAGAAATAAGACCGTATTGTTGCAGAAATGTTTTAAGGAGGATTAATGTACAGTCAATGCAGAGGTGATGGATGCCCGGCAGAGTCAGCCTCTGCCCTTGTTTGTGGAGAAAACAGGGTGGTCTATGAGCTGAAGACCAGGGCCTCAATGCATTGGTTTATTTCCATCTCGAAGGCAATCCGGAGGAAATTCTTTTTTCTTTTCCTCTCTTTTCATTTAGAAACCCTCATAAAACAGACTTGGGTGGTCTGAGCCTTCCCTCCGCTTCACTCCCTTCTCCCTCCTGTAACACCAACCTTTCCCACCAGCCCGTCTCTGCCGCGTTAAGAAAGTGACTAACAGAATGCAGAGAGAGTTCCCTTTGGATTCTGCCCATCATTTGGCACCAAGTTTCTCAGTTTCTCGCTCTCTCCCTCCCACTCGCCTCACTGGAGGGGCAGGGCCTGCCCACGTCTGTCTTCATTCTGTGCTTCACTGTAGCTCACCAGCCATGCGGATCTGACTTCTGCCCTGAACCGTCTATGACATTCCTCTTGCTCAGATCACCAGCAGCAGCACAGCGGCTCTGTCTTAGTCTCGACCTGGTTTGGCCTCTGCATTGCACATGCCACCATGGGTGAGTTCTCTCTTCTCGAAGTTCTTTGCTCCCTCGAGGGCCCCAGTTTTCCTGCTGCACCTCCACTCCACTCTCTTCCTCACGGTCTGTTGGCCCTTAAGCATCGCTGAGCCCGGGACTCTGCTTGGAAGCAGCTGCTCTTCATGCTTTTTGGGCCACTTCATCCTTGCTCACAGCCTCCTCTATGGCTGAGAAACTCTCTCTGCCCCGCAGCTCCCAGGGATGTTCCAAAGACACCTCAAGCTCAATGGTGAGCAGGAAGGCTTTATTTTAAAAACAGAAGTTTTTCCTTCTGTATTTTTTGTCCTCTCAATTTTTCCAAACAATAGTCTATGAATCAGCCAGGTGCAGTGACTCACGTCTGTAATTCCAGCATTCTGGGCGGCCGGGGTGAGCGGATTGCCTGAGCTCAGGAGCTCGAGACCAGCCTGAGCAAGAGTGAGACTCCATCTCTAAAAATGGCCGGGCATTGTGGTGGGTGCCTATAGTGCCAGCTACTGGGAGGCAGGGGGGACTGAGGCAAGGGGATCTTTAGAGCCCAAGAACTTGAGGTTGCTGTGAGCTATGATGCCACAGCACTCTACCAAGGGCATCAAAATAAAATTGTCTCAAAAAGAATCATTCTTGAGATACTTTGCTAAGAAGAATATGTTCCAGCTCCATCCATGTAAACATGAAAGAGGTAAAGTCTCCATCTTTCTTTAAGGCTATGTAATATTCCATGGTGTATGTATACCACAATTTATTAATCCATTCGTGGATCGATGGGCACTTAGGTTTCTTCCATGACTTGTACTCAGCCCTACTATGAAGCTAATTTATAGCCGTCGTATGAAGGGTATGACCAAACTATAGCACAAGAATATGGGGAAAGAGGCAAGGGTAGGGAGGGGATGGGGAGGTTGGGGTGGAGGGAGGGTAATTGGTGGGGCCACACCTACGGTGCATCTTAGAAGGGTACAGGCGAACCTTACTAAATGCAGAATACAAATGTCTTCATATAATAACTGAGAAAATGCCAGAAAGGCTATGTTAATCAGTTTGATGAAAATAGTTAAGATTGTATATGAAACTAGCACATTGTATCCCTTGATTGCACTATTGTACACAGCTATGATTTAATAGTAAAGACAAT
>CAUYRH010129068.1:0-35228 GCA_963574655.1 Perodicticus potto
GTGGTGACAGAGGTAGGGGGACTGTAGAGACCTGGAGAGAGGATGATTCTGGAGTAGAGCCTGTGGTGACAGAAGGCAAGTGGACTCTAGAGACACTGGGGAGAGGATGATTCTGGAGTAGAGCTGGTGGTGACAGAAGACAGGTGGACTCTAGAGACACTGGGGAGGTGAAATAGGCCTGGCTGTGTTAGGATGATGAATAAGCAGGGCTCCCAGGCTTCTGGTGAATTTCCTCAGTTAGGGGAATGGAGGAGGTTCATTTTTGTGGCGCTGATGTTGTTTGGATGTGTTGAGGTGGTGCCATACCCAAAGAGGTATTGAGTAAAATTTTGTTGAATGAAAGAGTGAATAAAATGCCTTAGAGATGTCTAAGTTTAGATGTGAAGGAGACAGTTGAATTGTGGTTCTGGGACTCCAAGGGGAAGTTTGGGCCAGGGATGGAAATTTTGAGATTGTCAGCCAGTTTGAGGTTTTGGAAGCATTGCTCATCCGGGAGAACAACTAGAGAATATAGAGGTGGAAGAAAAGAGGAGTCAGAGCCCAGCCTCGAGAACTCTAAGACATAAAGGCCTGGTATCAGAGGACGAGGCTGGGCAAGGATGGGCAGGGGGTAGAAAACTAGGAGAGCATGGCAATGCTGAATAAGGAAAGAGTTGAAGGTGGCGGCAGTGAGTGCATACTGAGGGCTGCTGGACTGCCGTGTATCCAAGATGGAGAAATGGTCACTGGATCTAGAGCCGGTGTCAGTGATCCTGGTGACATCTGCTTCAGAGGCCTGTTGGAGTGGAGGGTGAATTGCAGTGGATTGAGAGTGGCTTATTTCGGATAACTGTCTCTCCATCTTCCCAGCTGGCCTAGCTTAAAATCGGATGGGCTTGCTGCGCTCTTCCTTTGTCTTTGCCCTTTCCTCCCCACTCCCATCCTTATTATACCATTTCCAAATTGTATTTACTGTCTTCTTTTCTCTATTCATGTTGCACTTCACCAATTCAGGTCCAGAGAGCTCGCATACCGATGGAACCCACCAACACCGACACTGGGAAGCAACTCCCTGTTGGATGTAGGCTGTCAGCACCCCATTTTTTCACTTCACTTCTCAGAGGCCATACATTGCATCTATATTACAGTCCTCTTTACTCTTATTGGGGTTACTCAGGTTGCAGCTTTA
Organism: Perodicticus potto; assembly: GCA_963574655.1. NCBI lineage: Eukaryota > Metazoa > Chordata > Mammalia > Primates > Lorisidae > Perodicticus > Perodicticus potto. The sequence goes on from CAUYRH010129068.1 coordinate 1,169, forward strand.
TTTGCTAGTACTTTAGTAAAAAAGGGGATTCTGAGGACAGGAAGCCAGCTGTATCTTTTGAATGTCTGTTGGGTGGTAGGCTGGGATTGAAAGTCTTACAGACATTTCATTATTATGGTGATGCTCTGAGATAGGTGTTTTTGTCTCCTTCTTACATGTGAGGCAACAATAGGTTAGGAAGCCTGAGTGTCTCTTTCAAAGAGTACCTTAGCTAGTAAAAAGGGCAGAGCCAGAATTTTTATTTTTATTATTTTTTGTCATTGTTGCAGCTTTTGGCTAGGGTTGGGTTTGAACCCACCACCTCCAGTATATGGGGCTGGCACCCTACTCCTTGAGCCACAGATGCCACCCATAGAGCCAGAATTTAAATAGGTCTGCCTGATACAAGGTTTAAACTGTTTTCACTGTATCTTAACGTTGAGTATTTTGTAGCCACTATGTGGAGATGGCATTTCTCTAAAGCAGCATAAGATAAAGAAGCAGATGAAGGCAACGTGACAGAAGTTAAGAGTGAAGAACATTTCAGAGAATGGTTAAGAAGTCTGAAATCACATTTGTGGAAGAAGAGAAATAAAAGATTATCAGAATTTGGGAAAAAAAGCCAATTTGAATTGGTGAAAAAAGGAGGTGTCCTTTTGGAGTAAACTGATGTAGAGTGATTGAGGGTAAAAGTCAGATTACTGGGAGAATCAGAAGGAAGAGGATGGGTAGAAATGAAAACAGCTGAAGAAGGTGCTGTCCAGAAGTAAGTCAAGAAAATTGGGGTAAAAAGGAACAGGCATAATGGAGGATTAAATAGAATATAATATGTACACACAGTATACACACATGCACCCATGCGTGCATTTGTATCTATAGGCAAGAGAGAGTAAATTTGTAGACCTGAAAAGTTAAAGAGAAAGAGAAGTAATTAGAAGCCAGGCCCGAGAGGAGGGAAGAAAGCCCCCGTAAGTACAAAGTCAGTGCTCCTTGACGATGCCCCTTGCAGGGGAGAGTTTGGGGTCCTGTTGACTGAAACTTGAGTCGGGAAGTCCTGCTTGATATAATGGGTTCTTCAAGGTAAAGGAACAAGCCAATTTCAAATTTGTAGGGAAAAGCTGAGGTCCGCGAGCCTAGCCTAGAAGGCAGCAGTGAGCAAATCCGGGTTGCGAGTTGCTCCTCCCCATCTCACTCTGAACTCCGTATTTCCCTTCCCTGCTTTGTGTTTTCTTTTCTTTCTTTCTTTTTTTTTTTTTTTTATTAAATCATAGCTGCGTACATTAGTGCAATCAAGGGGTACAATGTGCTGGTTTCCCTGCTTTGTTTTTCTTTGTTGAACTTACACTTATGTGACCCTCTAGTTTTTTTTTTTTTTTTTTCAGACAGTCTCACTTTGTTGGCTGGGTAGAAGTGCTGGTGTTGTAGTTCACAGCAAATTCAAATTCTTGGGCTCAAGTGATTCTCTTGCCTCAGCTTCCTGACTAGCTGGGACTACAGGTGCTGACCACAACATCTGGCTATTTTTAGAGATGGGATCTTGCTCTTGCTCAGACTGGTCTCAAACTCCTGAGCTCAAGCATTCCATCCGCTTCGGCCTCCCAGAGTGCTAGGCTTATAGGCATGAGCCACTACACTATTATTATTATTATTTTGTGTTGCTGTATTTAGTACAGGGAAAAGCTTAGGGAAGGCAGACGGGCTGGACAAACACATTCCTAGCAATGAGGTGAAATGCTTTTCAGCAAATCCAATATCTAAGACCATTATAATATTGGTATGCTGTCTTGATTATCTATTGTAACTTTGTTTTTATTTATTATTGCACCTAACTCTGTGGGTCATGTGGGAGAAGCTTTCATGCCAAGTGTGGTCATGTAGGATTATTCACTTGGCTGCTCTCAGTTGATGTCTGGGCGGGACTAGAAGGTGCTTCACTTGTGTGGTTCCTCAGTGCTTCTCCAAGTGATGCGCTCCTTCCTTTGTTTTTTGAGACAGAGTCTCACCCTGTTGCCCTCGGTAAAGTGCTGTGGCGTCACAGCTCACAGCAACCTCCAACTCTTGGGCTTAGGCGATTCTCTTGCCTCAACCTCCTGAGTAGCTGAGACTACAGGCACCTGCCACGATGCCCGGCTATTTTTTTGTTGCAGTTTGTCTGGGGGCCAAGTTTGAACCTGCCACCCTTGGTATATGGCGCTGGCGCCCTACCTACTGAGCCACAGGTGCCGCCAGATGCTCTCCTTCTTGACATGGTCAGCCTGGGCTTCCTCACAGAGTGACAGATTTCTTAACCTGTCTGTCAGGTTTCTTCTTAACTTGAGAAAATTTTCCAAGCACTGAAGGGGAAGCTGAGGATCTCTTAAGACTCAGCCTCAGAAGTCATGCAGCATCGTTCTGTACTCTCTGCTGGTGAATATAAGTCACAGGACCAGACCAGACCAAAGGGAAGTGGAGTAATTTACCTGTCAGAGAGAAAGGTGGCAAAGAATATTTGGCTATACTTAGTATGCCACAGCTGATTAGGAGATTATATACCATTAGGACGCACAGACCTGGCTTTCTCCCAAGAGTTACTTCACAATTCAAGAAGTTAGTGAGAATTTATAGTGCAAAGATAATTTGCAAAAATTTCTGAAAAATTGAATATGGTTAAGTCAGCAGTTAATTGCAAACTTAAAGAGATAAAGAGATCCGTAAAGATCTGTAAAGAAGGACTGATTGGCAGGTGGATGAAATTACAGGTTGAAATTATAATGTTTAAAAAGGCTTTACCCACAGCCCCACCCAACCGGGGAACCCAGGCGGTCGTCCTTCCAGTAGTGAAAATCAGTGAAAACTATGCCCCACTGAGCAGAGAGCCAATTGAGCAGCTCTGCCCAGCTGAGGACTTTGCCTGTGGTATCATCTAATAACCAGAAAGCCTGGCCAGTGACCCTGGCTGGCCATGGATCCCAGCCTGAGGCCCTGTCCAATTGCTGAGCACAGTATGAATGTAGAGTGTGGCCAGCATCTGCTGCAAATCAGAGACCCCACCAGCAAACCCACCCATCCAATCTTTGAGCACTAGCAGCAGCCTCATGCAAGTAGAGATCCAAACAGTAAGCTCTGTCTTCCTGCAAATGCTACCTGATCCTCTATTTAGAACCACAGCCCTTCCCAACTGGTGAAGTTCTTTCCCCGCCACAGTGAATGTATAAAGGTGAGAAGAGGTGATGGTAGAATTTTTGTATACATTAGATGTTAAAGTTGTCATCAGCTTAAAATGTTATGACTATAAGAAGTTTCAGGTGACCTTCATGGTAATCCTAAAGGAAAAATATGTAACACATACACAAAGATGAAGGAATCAAAGCATACTACTACAAGAAATCTTCCAGTCACAGGGGAAGTTAGCAAGAGAGAAAGAATGGAACAAGGGCCTAGAAAACAGAAAACAATTAACAAAATGGAAGTAGTAAGTCCTTTCCTATCAATATTTACTCTAAAGGTATGTAGATTAAATTCTTCAATTAAAAAACATGGAGTGGGTGGATGCATTAAAAAAAAACCAGCCAGGGCAGCGCCTGTGGCTCAAGGGAGTAGGCCACTGACCTCATATGCCAGAGGTGGTGGGTTCAAACCCAGCCCCAGCCAAAATCGCAAAAAAAAAAAAAAAAAAAAAAAAACCCCAAAACTAAAAAACCCAGCCAATGATATGCTGCTTACGGGAACCTCACTTTAGCATTGAGGACATAGAAAGGCTGAAAATGAAGATATGGAAAAGATAATTCATGGCAATGGTAATGAAAAGAGAGTGGGGGTGGCTACCTTTACACCAGACAAAATAGACTTTAAGTCAAAAAGCAGTAATAAGAGACAAAGAAGATCATATGTAATCATAAAGGGGTCAATAATTAGGAAGATGTAATGATTATCAATATGCACCCAACATTGGAGCACCTAAATATATAAAGCAAATACTAACTGAAGAGAATAATAGTAGGGGCCTTCACTACCGTATTCTCACCAATGACTAGATCATGTATATAGAATATCATAAGGAAGCAGAGGATTTGAACAAACTGTAAACCAAATGGACCTAACAGACATGTGTACGGAACATTCTACTCAATAGCAGCAGAATATACATTCTGCTCATCTACACACAGAAGATTTTCAGAATAGGTCATGTATTAGGCCATAAAACATGTCTTAAAAAAGTTACGAAGATTGAAATAATAGCAGGTAACCTTTCTGACCACACTGATAGGAAACTATAAATCAATCACAGGAGAAAATTGGAAAAATCCACAAATACGTAGAAATTAAACACCATGCTCCTGAACAACCAACGGGTCCCAGAAGAAATGAAAAATCAGAAAATGTCCTGAGACAAATGAAAACGGAAACACAATATGCCAAAAGTTAATAGAATACAGTGAAAGCACTGCAAAAGGAAAATTTATAGCATAAACTTCTACATTAAAAAAAGAGCTCCAGTAAATAGCCTAACTTTATGCCTCGGACCTAGAAGTAGAGGAACAAACTAATCTCAGAGTTAGCAGTAGGAAAGAAATAATAAAGATCAGAAGAGAACTAAGCGAAATAGAAACTAGACAAACAGTAGTAAAGTTCAGCATAACAAAGGTATTTTTTTTAAAGTTTATCAACAAACCATTAGCTATGTTAACTATAAAATGAGAGATGACTTAGATGAATAAAATCAGAAATGAAAGAGGAGACATTACAACTGATACAAAGGATCTATAAGAGGCTACTCTGAATAATTATACACCAAATAATGGGATAACCTAGAAGAAATGGGTAAACTACTAAAAACATATAATCTGCCAAGACCGTAACAGAGAACATGGTCCGAAAAACAAAGGCTGAAAAATGTTTTCTGTCTCTTCAAAACTCCCTTGCCCTTTCTGGGAACTAAAACCTATATCCCTGCCTCTGGCCAGCGTTTGGAATGGACAAGGAAGTGCTCTTTGTTCTTTGTGCCACATGAGATGAGATTTTCTTTGCCAAAGATGGGGATTAATCAGAATCATCATCTTTAAAAGCTCTACACTTCTACTTAGAAGTAGGTACTTGGAGACTAGAGTCTGTCAACTTCCTTATTTGTTAGCAAATTAATAGACTTCTCTTTCCTGGCTCAGTGCCCGTAGCTCAGTGGTTAGGGTGCCGGCCACATACACTGAGGGGTTCAAGCCTGGCCGGGCCTGCCAAACAACAATGACAACTGCAACAACAAAAACACCACCACCACCACCACCAACAACAACAACAAAAGTAACCGGGCTGTTGTGGCAGATGCCTGTAGACCCATTGACTTGAGAGAGGCAAGACTCTGAGGCAAGAGAATCGCTTAAGCCCCAGAGTTTGAGGTTGTTGTGAGCTGAGACGCCATGGCACTCTACCAAGGGCGACATAATGAGATTCTATCTCAAACAAACAAACAAACAAAAAAACCCAAAACAAAAAACCCCTTCTCTTTCCTTTTCAGGCCACTTGACCACCTTCTTCTTCTCCTCCTCCCCTCCTCTTCTGCCTTCCCAGCAGAGTCTCACCTGGGTCGAGTGCTGTGTTGTCATCACAGCTCACAGCAACCTCAGTCTCTTGGGCGTAAGCAATCCTCTTGCCTCAGTCTCCTGAGTATCTCGGACTATAGGGACCTTGTTCTTCTGATGTGGCCTTGGGAGCCAGTGTGGAGCTTTTGGTAATATAAGACTGAATCATGAAGAAATAGAAAATCTGAACAGACCAATAACTAGTAAGTAGATTGAATCAATAGTCAAAAACCTCCCAACAAACAAACTTGTAGAAGCAGATGGTTTCACTGGTGAAGCTACCAAACGTTTAAGGAAGAATTAATGTCAGTTCTTCCATAACTCTTCTGAGAAACTGAACAGGAAGGAATACTTCCAAACTCATTTTACAAAGCCAGCCATTACCTTGATACCATAGTGAGGCAAGGAATATGTATATAACACAAGAAAAGAAAATGATAGGCCAGTATCCCTGATGAATATGGATGCAAAAATCCTCAACAAAATATTGGCAAATGATGGTTCAACATATACAAATCAATAAATGTGATACACCAATTTAATAGAGTGAAAGATAAAAATAATATGATTATATCAAAAGATGTAGAAAGAGCATTTGACAAAATGCAACATCCTTTCCTGATGAAAACCCTCAACAAATTGTATATGGAAGAAATGTATCCCAAGAGAATTACAGCCATATATGATAAGCCGGTAGCTAGAATCATAATATGGTGTGAAGCTGAAAACCCTTTTTTCTCTAAGGTTGAGAATAAGAAAAGTTGCCCACTCTCACAAGTTCTATTCACATAGTACTGGAAGTCTACTAATTGCTTGAATAAAATTTTCTGCATGCATTGTTTATGATTGCCTCAAGCCTTCACTCCACGCTATTGGTTGCTTTTCAGGCGTGTTAGTTTCTATTCCCAGCTGCTTCTAATTCATCCATTAGCTCTGCACTGGTGGTGTTTTGGACTCACTTTACTTCCTGAGTCTCTTTTTTTCCTATGACATTTCTGCTGTTTTAACATCTTCAAGCCTCTGCTTTAGTGATTACGTATATTTGTTAAGATCTCTTCCAAGTATTTATAAGAAAATGAGTTCTGTTCAGAAAGTTGTATTTTTTTCTGGACTTGCTTCTTCACCAGTCTTAGCAATGTTCTATGCTCTTTTTTTCCCTTTCATTGTTGTTATAAGAGCATGTTTATATAGTAGCTATAATATATTTTATTATCTTGCTCATTCTTAACACTGTTATTTATTTAAATCTTTTTTTCTTTCTTTCTTTTTTTTTTTTTTCTTTCAGGCAGAGTCTCACTCTGTTGCCCTGGGTAGAATTTTGTGGCCTCCTAGCTCACAGCAACCTCAAACTCTTGGGCTCAAGTGATTTTCTTGGCTCAGCCTCCCCAGTAGCTGGGACTATAGGCACCTGCCACAATGCCTGGTTGTATTATTAGAGACGGGTCTGGCTCTTGCTCAGGCAGGTCTCGAAATCCTGAGCTCAAACAATCCACCCACCTCGGCCTCCCAGAGTGCTAGGATTACAGGCATGAACCACTGTTCCTGGCTCTATTAAAATCTTAATGTTCTCATATAGTGTGGTTGAATTCTCCTTGATATTTCCCCATAACTGATGACAGTTATTTCTTTCCTTTCAGGCTGGCATTTATGGTATCTACCTGCAGGTGCAGGATTGGAGTAAGGGAGGGGAGTAGACCCATTGCAACTGAGTGAAGTCCTTCAGTGAGGACTGTTCTTTTCTCTGAATTCTCATTAAATGGCCTGGATCAAAGCAAATTCCTCTAAACTAAGAATTTAGACATCTTCTGGGACTTGGCATATCCCCCAGTTCACCTTAGTGTCCCTAAAAATAACAAATTCTGGTGACCCTTCTTAACTCTGATTGAATGATGGGGCTTTTACTAGGGATGGCTTCTGACTACTCTTCCTTAGGCTGGCCTCTCCCCAAATTGAGGGTCTTAATCTGAATGTTAAGGATTTTCCTCACCCCCTTCCTTCAGTACTACTTCTATAGGGTGGGATGGGTTTATAAGTCATTTAGTACCATATTTTTTTCCCTTGCCTCTAATCTTTTAAAATTTTTAGTTAAGGTTTTATGCCTTTGTTGTTTTATTATTGCTGGTAAATTTTTGGCTTTTTCTTTGCCTTTCCATTTCATTCTTTTTTCTCTGAGGAATAAAAAGTCAAATTCTTTGGGAAAATACAGACACAACTGAAGTGAGAAACATTAAGTATAATTCATGGGTCACTGTTAATCTCCTATTTGTTTTGATGACTGTAATTGGCTAAAAATTTCTTTTCAGTTTTTCATAGACATATGTATAGGGTTTTACATACACATATTAGGTAGCCAAAAAACTGAGGTGACAGTAAGAGGAATATTGAATGGCAAAAAAGTACAGCAGAAAATAATTGCCTTATGATAGGGTACAGACAAGATTAGTTTTATTGGAGGCCTTGTCTCAACTTGAATAGGTAGTAAATTGGTGTTTTTTTTAGCTCCTTTGGTGGACCATTGTATCCTCAGCTTCTTTTACCGAAAAGCAGCATTCTAACATGGTCCCTTGCAACATTCTCCTTTCCTGGTATGCATGCTTCACATAATTCCTTTCCCTTGAATGTTGGTGGCCTGATCTAATGAGCTGTGGTAGTTGCTTTCCTGCTGGCCTTGAAGATGCACTCTTCACAATCCTGCAGCTACCAGGGCATGAATTTGGCCAACAACCAGTACACTTGGCAGAGAACTGTGAGCTTCACAACACCTTAACCCCAGCCAACATCTTAATTTTAGCCTGGTAAGACCCTAAACTCAGTTGAACTGTGCTAAGACTTTTGACTTAACTGTTAAGTGTTGTTTTAAGTCACTATCATGGTATTTATGCAGCAACAGTAAATTAAAAGAGTATATGAATTTTTAAAAGCACTTTTAGATTTTCTTTCTTTTTATTCTGATTCTTTCTTTAAGGGGAAACTTTCATTTTTTGTTTTATAATTATATACTTTCTCAAAGAGGAGGCCTTTGTCATTGTTTCTAAACTTCGTCCAATTTTGTTGCTCTTTGGTTCTTTTCTCTCTTTTGTCTACTCCTTTTTCTCAATACTGAGGTCAGAATGAGGAATTTAGATTATTTACTGGTCCTGACCATAACTGTAGCTGGAAATACTGATGAAAATGGGAACACTGATGAAAGTGGAACCCCATTGTAACAATGATTTCAGAGAATAGCTAATGGCAAACGATAAAGAGCAATGTGTTCTTAAAAATTCACTTTTAATATTATAAAAATAAACTTCTTCATATACATCTAGAACACTGCACAAATCATAACTGACCAGTTCACTTAATTTCTACAACGAGAACATACCTATTTAAAGAAATAGAACATTTCCAGAACTCCAGATTTTCCTCATCTATTCATACTGATTAAGAACCCCTCAACCCCCAAGGTAAGCACCCCTCTGTCACCATGAGTTTTGCCTGGGTTTGATAGTATGTTCTCTTGTATTCGGCTGCTTTTACTCAACATCATGCTCTGAGAATCATCCATGAGAATGATGAAGCAGTTGGTTAATGCTTGTTTTATGGGATTGCAGTGTATACATAGACCACAGTTTATGTACCCTTCTATTATTGTAGGATTGTATTCATTTTACTCTTGCATAATGGGCTGGTTTTCACTTGGGGCTCCTACCACATAGTGTTGCTATGAACATTCTTGGTTAATATTCATTATATACTTAAAAGAATTGTTAGGTCATAGAATATATCTTATTCAGTTTTAGTACACATTAAAAATAGTTTTCCAAAGTTACTGTATCAACTTACATTCCCATTAGCCATGTATGAGAATTGCATTTGCTCCATATCTCCATACAACACTTGGCATTATCATTTTTATTGTCATCATATTCTTTCATTGTTTTAAATTTAACCATTCTGATGGCTGTTAGTGGTTTCTCCTTGTGCTTTTAATTTGCATCTCCCTCATGATTTATGATGTCGAGCACCTTTTCATATGTTTATTAAAGGCCAGTAATTTTCAAACTTTGAGCCATGATCCATTATTGGGTTATGAAATCAATTTAGTGCATTAAGACCAGTTTTTTTTGAGACAGAGTCTCACTATGTTGCCCTTAGTAGAGTGCAGTGGTGTCACAGCTCACAGCAACCTTCAACTCTTGGGCTTAAGTGATTCTTTTGCCTCAGGCCCCCAGTAGCTGGGACTACAGGCACCTGCCACAACACCCGGCTATTTTTTGTTGCAGTTGTCATTGTTTAGCTGGCCAGGGTTGGGTTCAAACCTGCCACCCTCAGTGTATGTGGTTGGCACTATAACCACTGTGCTACGGGTGCCAAGCCAAAGACCTGCATTTTAAAAGTCAGAAATGAAATAGTATAGGATAGCAAAGAGTAAAGAATGGGGGTAATGGTAAGTATAGTCTGTGAAAGTTTTGTTTGTTTCATAAATATGAATATCTATATATACACACATATCAGTTTCTTCTATAAATAAATATATTTCTTATTGTAAACTGTGATCAAAAAGTTACAAAAGTCTGTGGTATATTATGCATTAAAAAATCTAGAAGTTATAATAGTACTACTCACACAAAAAACTTAAATTTCACCTCAAAAAAAAATCACAAGATGAAAGAGAAAGCAATTTCACTGTTATAAAATAAGATATTTCATGCAAAGTATTAACTATAGCAGTAGTACTATTTTACCTATCTTGAGTGTCTTGCTTGTACCGTGTCACATCATACCTTTGTTTAATTCTTAATAAACTGTTCACTTGTTAAAAAAAAAAATCTACAAGTTGATTAAGACAAAACCTAAGCCCTCCCATTTAGCATAGTACCGGGAAAGAGAATAGCTGAAATAATGGAAACATGGTTCATAATGATTTTGTTAGGGCCAAACTAAAAGCAAACCATTAAGATGAAATATATAAAATAAAAGTAAAGCTTTCCATACAATAAGTGTAAAAGTCTTTGTAATTGAACCGGGGAAGGCTGCTTTGACAGTGGTATATGTAGTAAAACCCAGAGCAATCACTCCTAAAAACTTTACACAAAGTTTAAAGAGATCGCCAAACCTCCTTGACAGAGTAGGGCATCTTGGGAATTTGTATGTTTCAAAAGCTCCTCGGTGATTAGCAGTTTGGGTAACTGCTAATATTGGGCTGGAGACTCTAGTGGAATTTGCCTGCCCTAAGGGAGGAAGTCTCCTAGAAGAGGTGTTGCAAGTGTGAGAACCTTTTAAAGCCAAACACTCTTAAAACCACTGTAATAATTCTACCCAGTTTCTTTCATTCCTGAAATTATTCTGTTGCAGTGAAACTCAGAAGACATTTAATTAAAGAACCAGTATCTACCATTTCTATACAGTTAGAATAGAAGACAGAATAATTTGCTTCCAAGCTCTGTCTATGCAGATTTTAACTCCCTAATCCCCTTTTTGTCTGAATCTATACTTCAATGGAACCCCTAATGAGAGTTGCATACACTTCTCAATTATGTCCTACTTTGGTGCCTTTGTTTCTGAGATTTACTGTATTTTAACATTTGTATGCATTTAAAATTAAATTTTGGAGGCTTTACAAGCAATTAATAGCAAGCATAAACTATTATTGTGATAAATATTAAGCATGCATATTAAGGAATATTCAGAATTGGTCTAGTTTTTTCTATTTCTTTTTTTCTTTTTCTCCCTCGAGGGTAAGATTTATACTATACAAGGTTTGGGAGACCGAATGTATAATTTGAACAAACACTTCCCTGAATACCAATATTACTTTATATAGTAATTATAGGATTTTAAATGCTGATGAGTTCTGTTTCTTTTGTGTGAATTTATGAAAATAATAAAACACCTTTGACAAGCTAATCAAGAAAAACAATATAAGACTTAATTATCATCTTTTTAAAGAAATTATGAACCAGATTCTTTCTATTGCCAGAATCACTTAGGTAATTTAGGAATTGCAGAATCCTCTTAAATCTTTTGTTCTTAAAATGATGTGTTTTATTTTACATGGTTACTATAAAAAATGAAGCATAGAAAAGTTCAAAGAAAATTTAAAACCATTAAAATCTCTATAACTCACATAAAACCCAGATTGATAATTTAGTAGATGTTCTTATGACTATCTCAGTATAGACACACACACACACACCCTCTCACAAATATACATCCAGTTTTACATATAATGGTTAACACTGCACATTATATGATATTCTGTCATTTTTTTTTTGAGGGCCAGATGTTTTTTATCCACTCTTCTTGTTTCCGTGTCAGTAAATGCAGCTGTACATCATCATTTGTAATGCTTGCATTATGTATGTCATGTACAATAGAGGCACATGCCATAGTTTAATCTATTGATTCTTAGAGTGCATCTTTTCCCCTCTATTTTGTGTTTACTTAACATCTTTGCACATTAGTCATTTTTCATTTACACAATTATCTTAAGACAAATTCCTAGAAGTCTGCTGCACCAAAGGGTAAATGTTGATATATGTTGATTGCCAAACTGTCTTCCAGAATTGCCGTCTCCCATTAGTGAAGTAATAGGATGTCTGGTTTTTCTCAGTTTTCCAGCGTTGGAAGACAAAATGATCAAAATATTTGTCATTAAAGTTTGCATCTCTTTGTTTATTAATGAAGTTCTACATACTTTGAAGTGCTTTTTAGCCATTAGTGTATCTAATTTGGTCAACTGCTTCAGAATTTTTATTGGGATGGTTGTCTTTTTTATTGACTGTAATAGAGCTGCAAATATTGGGATATTGTCATTTGGATTCCAAGTTTGTTATTTGACCTTTAACTCTCCACATAGTAATTTTAAATTAAAGTAAATGTCATTTATGTATTTAATTTTGTTTATAAAATTTTTGTCACAAAAATTTATTGATGTTTCATTTTATACTTTGAAGCTTTTCTATTATAGTTAAGAATGGTCTTTGTAATCTCAGGATTGCAGAAATACCTGTATTTTCTCATAGTAGCCTTAGGGTTTAATTTTTTAAATGATAATCTCTGATCCATCTGGAATTTATGTTTAATAAGATGAAGGATGAAAAACCAATATTATTTTTGCCCTAATTGCTAGCCAGTTGTCAGACTTCACGAATGTCCAATATTTTACTACCGATTTAAAATGACTCCACTTATATTAAACTCTTTTACATTTTGAATTCATTTATGAGGCTTATTCCATTCTATTGATCTATTTTTAAATAATTGTACTTTTATTTCTGCAGTTTTTTTTATTGTTTCAGATTAATTGAGGGTACAAAGAATTAGGTTACAATGTTTGCATTTGTTAAGTAAAGTCCCTTTTATAATTGTGTCCTGCCCCCAAGAGATGAACTATACACCCTAACATTGTGCCCATTAAGTGGAGCACCCCCATCATCCCCCCTTCTCCTCTCTCCCAACTCCCCGGTTCCCCTGCCTCCCACCTTGAATTGATTTGAGTTTTTCTCTTATGTGGGTATGTATTAGATTTTCTGCTGGCTTCATATTAGAATTGAGTACATTGGATTCTTGCTTCTCCATTCTTGTGATACTTTACTAAAAAGAATGTGTTCCAGGTCTATCCAGGTTAATATAAAAGGTGTAAAGTCTCCATCTTTCTAATAGCTGAATAGTATTCCACGGTTTACATATACCACAGTTTGTTAATCTGTTCCTGGGTTCGTGGGATTTTAGGTTGCTTCCTCATTTTGGCTTCCTCATTCTAAATTCAGCTGCAATAAACAGTCTAGTGCAAATGTCCTTATGATAAAAGGATTTTTTTTTCCCTTCTGGGTATATGCCAAGTAATGGGATTGCAGGGTCAAATGAGAGGTCCAATTTGAGCTGCATACTTCCTTCCAAAAAGGTTGTATTAGTTTGCAGTCCCATCAACAGTGTAAAAGTGTTTCCTTCTGTCCACATTCATGCCTGCGTCTGAAGCTTTGAGACTTTGTGATGTGGGCTATTCTCACTGGGGTTGGGTGATATCTCTGTGTGGTTTTGATTTGCATTTCTCTGATGATCAGGGGCAATGAGCATTTTTTTCAAATGTTTGTTAACCATTCACCTGTCTTTCTCAGGGAAGGTTCTGTTCATATCTCTTGCCCAGTGGTAGACGGGATTATTTACTCTTTTTTTTTGTTGAACTTTTTAGTTTGAGTTTTCTGTAGATTCTAGTTATCAACCTTTTTGTCAGATTCATACCCTGAAAATATCTCTTCCCATTCTGAAGATTGTTTGTTTGTTTGTTTGTTTGTTTGTTTGTTTGTTTTGCTTTACTTGTTGTTTTCTTAGCTTTGCAGAAGCTTTTTAGTTTAATTGAGTCCTATTTGTTTATTTTTGTTGTTGCAATTGCTGCTTAAGTCTTTGTCATGAAATCTTCTTCAATCCAACATCAAGAGTTTTTCCCACACTTTAAAAAATATTTTTATTGTTTCATATCTTAGATTTAAATCTTTTATCCATCTTGAGTCAATTTTTGTAAGTGGCGAAAGGGGTAGGTCCACTTTAAGTCTTTTACATGTGGTTATCTGGTCCTTCCAGCACCAATTATTGAATAGGGGTTCTTGTCCCCACTGTCTGCTTTTGTTTGGTTTAAAGACCAGATGGCAACTAGAGACTGGTTTGATCTCTTGTTTTTTTATTCTGTTTTATATGTCTGTGTCTCTGTTTTGGTGCCAATTTCTGTAGCTTTATACTATTTTTTAAATAGGATAAGTATCCTTTCATTATTTTCCATATTATCTGTCCATTTTGCATATTGATTTAATGAAGTTTAAAGTCATTTGAACAAATTAACAAACAAGTTCTACCAGGCTATTCAATTGACGTGAATAATATTTATAGATTAATTGAGGGATAATTGGTTCTTTTATAATACTGGATTTTATTATTGAAGAAAAAAGGTATTATTTCCCACATAGATTTAAGTATATTCTTTATGTATCTAAGTAGCATTCATAATTTTCTTTGTATGGGCCTTACCTATTTTAAAAGATTTTTTCTAGGTATTTTCAGTTTTTTGTTGTTGTTAATGGAATAATTTACACCATAATATTTTCTTTTCTTTTTTTCTTTTTTGAGACAGAGTCTCACTTTGTCACCCTTGGTAGAGTGCTGTAGTGTCACAGCTCACAGCAACCTTTGCAGTTCTCAAATTCCTGGACTCAAGCTATTCTCTTGCCTCAGCCTCCCAGGTAGCTTGCTACAGATGCCTGCCACAATGCCTGGCTATTTTTTGGTTGTAGTTGTCATTGTTGTTTGGCAGGCCTGGGCTGAATTCGAACCCTCCAGCTCTGGTATATGTGGCTGGCACCTTAGCTGCTTGAGGCTGTAGGCACCCAGCCCCCATATCTTCTAATTGTTAACAGTTAAAATATAAGCTATTGGCTTTTGTTTATTTATTTTCTATCCAGACACTTAGTGAACATTTTTTTTTTCTAGTTGATTTTTTGTCTTCTAAAGTCTCACCAAGTGGGAATCAGGAGACTAAAGAAATAAATGTAGCTACCTTATTGTAGGACGTGACTTGAATCTATGAGAGAATTGAGCCTGAAATAGGACAGAGTTTATAGAGTATAATTTATACATCCAGAACAGATGGAATATGGGCCAATTCTTATCATTGAAACATGTCAAGTTAAGAAAACTAGAATGAGATTATCTAATATTCTAATAATAGAGTCCTTGGTAGTCAATCAATATTTCAGGATTAATCTTTATGAATTCTGTATTTATTGATGTAGGCAGGATTTTTACATGAGGTTGAAGGTACAGTTCCTTGTTCCAGTAAGGAAAATGTAAGGAAATTGAAGGGAAAACTGAACTAACTTCATCAAAATAGTCTACTACATTGTGAATTCCCCTTTTTCTAATTTGTTTATAATGCACAAATAAAGCATAACTTTTTTTCTTGTTGTGAATAATCTACCTTTTATCACACACTTGTCTCAGCTATCTGGGCTATAACCCCCCCAGTGATGGGTAAGATGGTATGCCAGTGCCATCTGGTGGCCACCTGAGGAACTGTGTGAATTAACTACCTGTTGGATTCCACACCTTGGTAAACTGGAGGCTCCATCCTGAGTTGGTGTCTTGGAGCCATGTTTGGGGAGCAAGGAGTTTATGGTAGGGCTATAGATAGGAGGAAAGGAAATCAAGTCCTAGGCAAGGGTCCTGGGGGGAAGTTGGGAAACAAGGAAGGACCCCAAAAGCCACATTCATAGGAACGAGTAGAGAGCAAAAACTAGATCCACACCTATGGAGCATACGGCAAGGGTACAAGTCAAATCTGTCAAGTGTAGAACATAAATATCTTAACACAATAATCAAGTAAATGAGGCAAAAGCTATGTTGATTGGTTTGATGGAATCACGTCAGATTGTATTAAAGAAATGAACACATTGTATCCCACATATGCATAAATGTATTCATGATCTGTGTGTCTGTTTGTATTTGACTTAAAAAAAAAAAAAGACTAGATCCAAAAAGAGATCTGCAAAGGACATCCATCAGTAAACACTTTGAGAGAGCCCCTGAAGCAAGCAAAGAAGAGAGACTTCTTTTTTTTTTAAATGAAATGTCTGCATTCAACCTCTAGCAAGGAGCAGCTTAGTTTTGGGTATCCAGGGGGTTCTGACACCTTTCTACACTTTTCTGACACTTTTCTTATTTTCCTTTTTTCTTTTTTAAGAAATATTTTTTCTCAAATATTTTTATAGTTTGAAACTCAGAGAATTCCGCATAAGGCAAACCGTATTTTGTTTTTTACTTCTCTCTCTCTCCCTGTCTCGTCCTCTTCCTTATTCTGTCTCTGCTTCTCTTCTTCCTAGTTCCTTTTTTCCCCCTTTTCCCTTTTATTTCCCAGCTCTTATTCTTGCATTCTCAGGAAAGCCTCCCTCTTTCTTTTCCTTCATTCTATTTGTGAGCCACATCATACTCCTAACTACAGCTGTAAACCTAAGGGTGGTGTTCAGGGTCAGCTTTACCGAGAAGGGAGGACAGAGGTTGTGAAGTAAAGAATTAGTGCCAAGAACACCCTTTCTTGGAAGGGTTCAGAAGTCACCATGGGCTCAGTCCTCCCCTTCACCTCATGTGATTTCTCTGTGTGCCTGAATTCAAGATTTTTGTCTCTTTTATTCATTGCCTTATCCCCAAAGTTTGGAGTAATACTTGTCATGTAGAAAGTGTCCCATTAGCATATGTTGAAGGAACAAACAGGTATTTGAGATGAATGAGCAAATATGGCTTATTTCTTTTTACTATATTTCATTCTTGTTTGGTTGTAAGTATTGAGATGATGCTAATTTTCATTGTGAAATTGGGACTTCTGTGGGATAACTTAGTTATCAAGGGTATTTCCAGCAGAAATTATTAGTATTTTTTTTAGTTCAGACCTACCAACTGTCTGACTTTCAGAAAATAACCTTTTGAGAAATTGGGCTGTCTGTGCCTTTTCTTTTTATGCTTCAAGATTGTGGATTTTTTTCATAAATGTGAAGGAAGGAAAACAACAACAAAATGACCCGCTTTTGCCTGTCTTTGCTTCTCAAGCAATCTTTGTATCCTTCCCAAAATAGAAGCCAACAATGGTAAATCTAGAGGAAGCCACAGATAGAGAAAGCTGAAAAATAGGAAGCATTTGGCAAATCATCTTACTGTGTATGTTTTCTGTTTGCTGAGTTTCTTTTACATTATAAAACTGATAACAGAGATGGAGAAATATTTATTTCCTATATAGAACTCAGCACAGAGAAAATGGTGGATTTGCCTGATATTTTTCAGAATTATGCCTTTTCTTGTGATCCTCCTCAGACCAGGACAGGCAAGCTGTTTTTATTTTATGGATTGTTCCTCCGACATTGCTGTTGTGTGAGAATTTTCTGGGTGGGGAAAAATGATCACTTTCCACTTTTCATTTCAAACCTCTAGCATTTCCACCCTAGCACACAAATCTCTGTGATCTTAAAGAAAAAGAGTGCAGAGGGGAAGTTAAAATGAATTAAAAACTGGTTTAAATTAAGACAGCTGACATCCGTGGGTGTAGAATATCAGAGCGTGGTAGGCCTTGCTTAATTTTCAAGGATGTGTCAGGACATCTCATATCAGGCAGGATGTCGGGTTCCCGGCTGATTTTGGTGGCTGTGCTCATTGGCATGGGGGCTGGGGAAGGGCAGGTGTTTAAACTTCAAGTTCTTCTGCTTTGTGTATTGTGTGAAGCTACAAAGTAAGAGAAAAGCACCGACGGATTTTCAGGTCAGAAGACTCTCAGGCTGGCTACCTCCTGTCAGTGCCTCTGGCTGTGTGACTGGGAATAAAATAGGTAGCCTCTCGGAGCCTTAGTTTACCTTTCTGGAAAATGGGATCAGTGATGCCTACTTAAAAGGGCCATCATGAGGATTGGCAATGATGCCCGGTGGTAGCCCTTGCTCCGTTGAGCAGTTATGATCACAGAGTTCACCTGTTGCCTGTCCACTTGTCCCCTAGGTACCTCGGGATCACCAGGCCCCTGACATACCCCGTGCGGCAGAACGGGAAGTGCATGGCCAAGATGATTCTCTCCGTCTGGCTGCTCTCCGCCTCCATCACTCTACCCCCGCTCTTCGGCTGGGCTCAGAACGTGAATGACGACAAGGTGTGCTTGATCAGCCAGGACTTCGGCTACACGATTTACTCCACCGCCGTGGCGTTTTACATCCCCATGTCGGTCATGCTGTTCATGTACTACCAGATCTACAAGGCCGCCAGGAAGAGCGCCGCCAAGCACAAGTTCCCCGGCTTCCCGCGCGTGCAGCCGGACAGCGTGGTGGCGCTCAACGGCATGGTGAAGCTGCAGAAGGAGGTGGAGGAGTGCGCCAACCTCGCGAGGCTCCTCAAGCACGAGAGGAAAAACATCTCCATCTTTAAGAGGGAACAGAAGGCAGCCACCACGCTGGGCATCATCGTGGGCGCCTTCACCGTGTGCTGGCTGCCCTTCTTCCTCCTGTCCACAGCCAGGCCCTTCATCTGCGGCACTGCCTGCAGCTGCATCCCGCTGTGGGTGGAGAGGACATTTCTGTGGCTGGGCTATGCAAACTCTCTCATTAACCCTTTTATATATGCCTTCTTCAACCGGGACCTGCGGACCACCTACCGCAGCCTGCTGCAGTGCCAGTACCGGAACATCAACCGCAAGCTCTCGGCCGCGGGCATGCACGAAGCGCTGAAGCTGGCCGAGAGGCCCGAGAGGCCCGAGTTTGTGCTGTAAGGTCATTTATCACTATTTTCCTTTTATTACTGCTCCCCACCCCCATTTGATGCAGCTCCTTCTTGAAACACATGGCAGCAAGCTTCCTGAATCAGTAGCTGGCTTCTTTTCTACTCACCTGCCAGATTTGAATTCACTGTAGTATAGACTCCAGCCTGCCCCACCCAATAAAACTCCCAAAGCCAAAGAGAGGTGGGTATTTGGATTGGAAGATGAGACTGATTTGCTGGTGAATTGCAGTTACTGTGACTGATGACAGAGAAGGCGATATTATTCGTCTTTTCTCCATAAAAGGCATCCAAATTAAGCCTTCAGATCTGAATTCCTTAACAACATTTTAGTTGCTATTCTGTTTCTCTCCAGTACAACTCTTTTGATGACCTCATCCTTCACTGATAAATTCTTTTTTTTGAGGAAAGAAGCAAAAATGATCTTTCTACTGTGCAGTTACATTCACGTGGGCTGAAAGGAAGCAGCCTGGGCAAAAGGACAGTGGTGGGTGGGGGAGAAGTCAGGATGGAGCAAGGATTTAGAAGCCACAGATCAGGAAGTGCTGCTGGTCCTCTTGGCGGCTGAGAACTGATAAAGAGTTGTTGAGTTTTATCTAGGAGGGCCCACTGACTTTCCAGGAAGCAATTAGAGCAGGGGGGTTGGGAGCTGAAAAGAGGATTGCTAAGGACTGAAAAGAAAATTGAGGTGAGCCACATGTTGACAAGTTGGCGTCGCAAAGAAGGAAGGAAACAGTATAGTAGTTAGAGACCTCAGCTAGTCAAATGAAGACTTTGCTTTAAATTTAATTCAGAGGAGATACCTTTATGTTTGAAAGCCACCCAAGGGAAAAGAGAGTTGGATTGAGAAATTGGAAGGTGTCTTTTAGAGAGTGAGCAGATTAGTGTTGTATGTAAGAGAGGAGGCCTTTCTCTTCACTGAGCCTGGCAGGAAGGAATTGACCAGAGAGCAGGGGCCACATTAGCTGAGAGGTAGCTTCCCAGTCATCTTGTCCAATGCCTTCATTTGACAGAAGAGGTAGTGGAGACTTGGAGAACAACATGTCCCATGTTTACCTAGTGTCACAACTAAGTCTAGATTGCACATCATCCAAATTCTAGTGCAACACACTTTTCATTTACTGGACTGCCTTTTCTTATAACTCAAAGTTGGAGGATGACAGCCATGCTATTTCTTGAGCTGCGTATACCTTAATTAATTTTTACTTCTATTGTATACATTCCTTTTTACCTATTAAATTGTCTATAATATAAAAAGGAGCATTTAAGAAAAAAAATATGATTTCTGGTTCTAGAACATGTACTATGAGCAATCTCAGGCATCTTTCTAGGCCTATAAGATTCTATTGAATTGACCACTAGGGTTTGCTTACCAGATTATGATTTCCTTCAGAGAAGAAGCTATGTATCAGATTTATTTTTACAGAATCTAGCACAGGAACTGATACATAGGAGATGATAAATAAAAATAATAACTGCAAACAATTACTGAACATCTACTATATGCTGTACACCATGTTAGCTGCAAAACAGGTACTGCTAGGGTCCTCAGAGTCCCCAGTTTTCATGAGAACAACTTGAGGCTCAAGAACATAAAGTCACTGATCTGAGGTCACATGGTCTCTAAGTGGTAGATCTGGTATGAATCACCCCAATGCACGTTCTTTTTTTCCATTTTTTTTTTTTTAATTGGAGAATCATTGAAGGTATAGAGAGCCAGGTTACTGCTTGAATTTTCTGGGTAAAATCCCTCTAATAATAGTGTCCTGTCCCCAAAAGGTGTGTTACACACTGTGGCCCCACATTCCACTTCCTCCCTCCCTTTCTCCAATCCCCCATTCTTTTCCCCCTACCATGTATTAGCGTCAATTGTCATCTTTTGTATTAATTTGGATGCAGTTGAAATACATTAGTAAAGCGTCACAAGAGGAGACACAAGAGTCTAATGTACTCAATTTTGATAGGAGGACAGTTGGTGCCAATGCATGTTCTTGACCATTATGCAATACTACTTGTCAAATGGTTTTGGTTTCTAGGAAGTGAAGAGCCACTGGATGTTTTTTGAGCTGAAATTATAGTCATCAGTTCTCTAGAAAGACAAGTAGAATGATGTTTTATTGTAAGTTAAGTTTATTATACTTACTGAATTATGGAAGGACATCTCCTAGACAGAGGCTGGTTTCTTAGGCGAAAGAAATAGGCAAGAATATTGAGAGAGTTTTAGGGCTTTGGCTGAGTGATTTGAAGGTGAGGAACTAGTGAGGACCACCCAGTTTCTGACATAATAGCTTTGGATTAGTAGGTACTGCTGGATAAGGGCTTTGAAGCAAGTATTTATGAATAAACTATTGGTCTTGATAAGTTAGCAATTTTAGGTGCTGTATAGCCTTATCTTCTGAAAGCAACTATTTACTGGGACATGTAGCAAGGTGGTTTTTGCCTGGTCCTAGGATTATCTAGCACAGGAAAGGGAAAGCATGTGGATTTCAGTTCTCAGGAGCAGCATGTGGAGGGATGTGTTTGAGGAACGTCTCTCTGGCAATAGTGAGCAGGGCAGACAGAAGGAAAGACGAGTGACAGGGTCCAGTTAAGCAGCCAGTGTACAAACGAGGAAAGAACAGATAAAATCATGAAATAAGTAACACTAATGTATTATTTGCATGCCTCCTACATAGTCAGAGAACTTGAGAATAATTTTTTGATTATTTTAGCTAATATTGATAATTCACAGATAATTCATATAGCTCACAAAATTGTATATTTTTAAATATAAATGCTTTTTCCAGTTTAAAATTATGAAAATCCACATTTGCTGAGGATTCACTGTCAGGCATTATGTGGAACACTCTGTGAATTTTATCACTTAATCCCCAAAACTCTTTGATAGGTTGGCTTTCTTCTTGTCCATTCCAAAAATAACAAAACAAGGATTTGGAGAGGTCAAATAATTTCCTCACAGTCATACAGATGGATGAGGGTGGTAGAACTGGATTTGAGCCCAGGAAGTCTGTGTTCAAAAGTGCTTTTAACTTCTATGATACTGCGCCTTTTATAAAAATAAATCAGCTAATATAAAGTCCAGGGATATTTGCCTTTGTATCTTTAGCTAGTACAGAGGCCTGGGTGCTGTTTTCCTCTTAGACAAGCTAGAGGTTAGCAAACTTTTACTGTGAAGGGCCAAATAATAAATACTTTAAGCTGTGCTAGCTATAGGGTCTATATCAAAACTGTTCCCCTCTACCTTGTCATCAACTAACTTAAACAAATGGATATGGCTCTGTGCCAATAAAACTTTATTTACAGAAAGAGGCTGCTGGTTAGATTTGGCCCACAGGCCATAATCTGCTGTCTCCTCTTTAGATTTCTCACAGTTTGAATTTTAATTACAAAATATTCACATCATTTAGGAGGACTGGTCTAAAAATATCTATGAACTTTAGGAAATTTCTAGTGATGGAGCTATTCTGTGGTGGCCATGTATTGAGGAGGATATACAAAGTATATGCTATCTTTTCTATTTTGTGTGTGTATTTATTGGACACACCATAAATACAGGTATGTGCTGCTATCGTCTGAATGTTTGTCCTTCCATTCCACACCCTAATTCGTATATTGAAACCTAATCCCCAATGCAATTGTATTAAAATGTGAATCTTTTAGGAGGTGATCAGGTAGTGAGGGAAGAGCCTTCACGAATGGGATTAGTGCCCTTACAGAGGAGGCCTGAGGGAGCTGCTCTCTCCTGCCATGCTGCCAGGTGAGGGCACAGCTAGAAGTCACCATTTATGAAGCAAAGAGCAAGCCCTCACCAGACACAGGATCTGCCGGTGGCTTGATCTTGGACTTCCCAGCCTCTAGAACTATAAGAAATATATTTCTGGTGTTTATCAGCTATCCAGTTTATGGTACTGTGTTATTGTAGCCTAAATAGAATAAGATATATGTGTGTGTGTGTGTGTGTGTGTATATATATATATATATATATATATTTTTTTTTTTTTTTTTTTTTTTTTTTTTTTTTTGTAGAGACAGAGTCTCACTTTATCACCCTCGGTAGAGTGCCGTGGTGTCACACACCTCACAGCAACCTCCATCTCCTGGGCTTAGGCGATTCTCTTGCCTCAGCCTCCTGAGTAGCTGGGACTACAGGCGCCCGCCACAATGCCCAGCTATTTTTCTGTTTTGCAGTTCGGCCAAGGCCAGGTTTGAACCCACCACCTTTGGTATATGGGGCCGGTGCCCTACTCAATGAGCCACAGGTGCTGCCCTAAGATATACACATATTTATCCTTTTTTAGAATAAGGAAAGGTAGAGACAAGAAAAGGTATAAGATTCAAAAGAAAGAAAAATAACTCAGAGCTAACACTAGCCTTGGTCAGAGAAGATGTCCTGAAGGATATGGGCTCGAGTATGTCTGTGAAGGTGGTCAAAATATTTTTAACTAAAGGAGAGAGCAGAAATGATATTCCAGGTGAAGGAGCGATTTTTTGGTAGTGGCACCAATGTTCATGTGTGGCTAAAGCTAAGCATTAGGATGAGGGAACCGTAGATTGGAATAGAAAAACTGAAGTAAATGGAGATGAAATTATGAAAGATTTTCTATGCCAGCTCTAAGAATTTGGACTTTTGTGTAGACAAGGGGTTCATAATTAGGAGTAATTTTGCCCTCCACCTGCCCACCTGCCACCAGAGACATTTGGCAATATCTGGAAACATTTTTGGTTGTCATGAGTAGGGGTGAGGGACAGTGCAAGTGGCATCTCCTGGGTTGAGGCTGTGGATGCTGCTGGATGTCCTACATGGTGGGATAGCCTCCAACACAGAATTGCCCAGTCCACAGTGCTATAGTTGGGAAATTCCGCTGTAAGCAGCAGTAAGCCATCAACAAATATGCAGGCAGGGGAACGGAATCATCGAAGTGGCGAGGACAGGTTCAGTGGCACTGTGTGTGGGTAAATCAGAAGGATTGAAAGCATCTCTTCAATGACTTGTTTTTCCCAGAAATATTTGAGGGTCTATTATGTAGAAGGCAAGGTGCTGGGCATGGCAGGGGTAGAAAGTTTAGTAAATGACAGTCCAAGACTCTGGAAGCTTTGTAGCCAATGGGCTGGGGTGCCTTGGTGGGTAGTGAAAGACTGGTAACCAGAATAATAGCACCATAGTCTGTACTCTGCACAGTTGCATTCAGGTAAATGCTAGCTGGATGACTCTATGGGATGTGGATGATAGAGCTAGTCTCTGGGGTCTTTGGAAGAATGACAAAAGGTATCACAACACGCCTTCTCAGAATCCTTTGCTCCCCTTGCCTCTCCTCCTGCTTTTGCTCTCTTGTGGCCACCCTAAAAAGTCTAGGCTCCTCCCTTTAATTTCCCCAGCTCCTTTCTTCCCATTTGGCTGCCTGAGTTCTAGTCTATTGCTTTTTCTGCTCACTCTGCCATCTCTGCTGCAATTTTCCCCCTACTACATAATATTTTTCTTCCTTTCCTATGTAAATTATCTACTACTAGATGATGTGTTGCTACTCCCAAATATTTACCCATTTCTTCCCATTTTCTTGATCAGCATAACCAGAGGCTCAGAAGTCCAGCATGCACTCGAGAACTGTCCTTGGGGTAATGGAGTGAATAGAGGGAAAAAGGCTGTGAATACTTTTGCACGGGTAATTTTAGTTTACTACTATCGATTTTAATTGTTTTCACAAGTATTCAAAGATTGGCAGTACTGTACAAAACCAAATGTGATAATGTGATATAATCAGGGATTCTTTGTCTTTCTTCTTAATATGGTGACTTTACTTTTGGATTTGCTTTGAACTACCGTAAATTGCTTTTAAGTATCATGTTGTGATAAAGTTAGTTGTTTGACACTTTTTATGAAGAATATTGAAAAGCGGTGTCTAAAATACTTTCATATAAAAGACTGTCATGATATTGTTTTAAAGTAGCTCTTCCTTTTCCTTTCTTTGCTTCTTGGTAATTGTATTTTCTTTCTCTTCAAAGAGCCTCTTATAATCCCTGTTGATTTTAGTGGTTCCTAACAGTGACTTGTAGCAGAGTAATCTTGGTTTTCTGCCCTGAATTCTGCCAATATACTGCTTCAGGGTTTGTGCTGAAGCTTTAGAGTTCAGGGTGATTCTATCTTTTCTTTATGGGAATCAGTAATTAAAAAAAAACAAAAAAAAAAAAAAAAAAGGAAAGGAATCCCAGAGGATATTGGGAAAAAACATCAAGGCTCCTAAACTCTTGGTGTTTGTAATGGGATATATTGCCTTAAAGGCAGAAACAAACAAAAAGTTTGCTATTATTTTGTGGACCTTATCCCCCATAATAGTATTTTCCTCATAATCAACTAGCTGAAATTCAGCACTTTATTTATTTAGACAGAGTTTTTGTTGCCCTCAGTAGAATGTCATGGTGTCACAGCTAACAGCAACCTCAAACTCTTGGGCTCAAGCAATTCTCTTGTCTTAGCCTCCTGAGTAGTTGGGACAACAGGTGCCCACCACGACACTCAGCTATTTTTATAAACAGAGTCTCAACTCTGGCTCAGGCTGGTCTTGAATCTGTGAGCTCAGGCAATTCATCTGTCTTGGCCTCCCAGAGTGCTAGGATTATAGGCGTGAGCCATTGCACCTGGCCACTCAGCACTTTATTTTTATTAAATCATCAACTAGTAATATCTTATTTGTTTTATGATTTGCAATTTCTTACATTTCAACTTTGCAACATCTCTTTAAAGTAGGAAAGGCAGGGATTGCTCCTTCTTGCTTTTTATAATATATATTTTTGTTTTTCTAGTAGTTAATAAATAACAAAGCACAACATTAAACCAAGCAGTAAAGAGGGATACGGAAGAGAAATAAGCTAGGTCAGAGGACATTCTTAGGAAGAAAATGTCCATAGTGGAAACCAAATAGGTGGAGGTATTTTAGGTGAGTCTTGAAGAAAGAGTGGTGTTTTAACAAGACGGGCTAGTAGGGATGGAGTTGGGGTTGGGACTGCTCTAGGCAGAAGGAATAGGGACAGAGGGGCATGGATGTGGAGGGACGTGGGCATGGAGCCCAGGGTGTATCTTTAGTGACACTGGGAAGCTGGTAGCCTGGGGTCAACATAGAGGGCTGGGACGGTACAGGAAAAGGAGAGAGAGATGAAGGCTTCTGAGCAGGAGCAAGACCAGGGCTTTATGATAGGAGAAGGGGGATGGATAAGGAGACTAATGTAAGTATGAAATCTCGTGTCAGGAGGGCTTGCATGGGGAGAATGGTGTTGAGACCAGAAGCAAGGCCAAGGGTGCCTGAGATGTTTGGGCCCTGGCATCCTGAAACCATCATAACTGGTTGGCAGGTGGCCGGTGAGGAGAGGGCGACTTCATAGATGGAGCTGGGGCCTGCAGGAATTCAGGACATGAACTGGTATGAGCAGAACAGAGCAAGTATGGTCTCTCCTCTGTGCTGAAGAGGCAGAGGCTGTAGGCTTAGAATCATTGTCTGTGGAGCACAGATGGGGACACACCAGTTTCCATTTCTAGATACCGAGGAGAGCCTAGAGCGCTGAGTGTGGGCTGAAGTCTGCCACTTGTCCTTCGGTGCCATTGTGTGAGGCTGAAGAGTTAAGCCAGGGACCGTGTCACCTGGGAAATCTGCCCATTGAGTCACCCATCTGAACGGCTGGGCTGAGAGGGGGACGTCAGAGGAGAATCAGAGGACAGATGGCAGGACCGCCAAATGGGGGGATGCTTTGGATGGGGCGGGGAGGTGGAGACTGGGCGGCCCAGGCCCTGGGAGCTTGTGGACCTAGCTCTTACACACAGGTGGGGTGTCGTACGTCGAGGCCCAGGGTGTTGCAGAGTTAGAGGAGTGCGGCTCTACACCAGGGGAAAGGGACTTCCCCTCACCCATTGGCTGATCCTTCATACTCCTGCTACTCCCGTGAGTCTGAGAGGGAACACGTGAGGGAAGTAGGGTTTCCTGGTCTCTGCACACCTAGCTTTCTGTTATGCACCTTCCTAGGGCCAAAGGGGGAACGCTTCTCATTGGTACTCATCATTCTCTGTAAAGTAGAGCAGGTGCCATAGTATTTTACAAGGGTTTTGAGAGTAAATTCATTTTTGGCTATAGCTGTATTATAAAAGCAATTTTCTAAATGGGTTATTTGGGGCTGATTTGCAAATATATTAAAGTCATGGCGACTCAATAGAAGTTATGAAATTTATGAAAAGAGCCACAGCACTTTTTCGTTCCCTGTAAAGATGCTTGTAATCCCTTAGAAGCCACAAATGATTCAAATTACGGACTGCTGCAAAAAATTAAATCCACCCACCACAAAATGAAAACTCACATTTACGGTTCTGCTAAATCATTTTCTTGTCTCTCTCTCTCTCTCTTTTATAGACAAAACTCTGACTACTGTAGAAAGAAAGGTCATGATTCATGATCGAAAGCGGAATAATGGAGAGGAAATAAACAAGGCAAAATAGAGGTGGAAACAGAACGAAATCGTTTGCCAAGACTGCAGACTGGAATGCGGCTTCTTTCTTGGGATGGCTAAAACATGACAAACAGGGCGATCTGTTGTACAAAGTTATCTTACGGGGGAGCTTGTGACCGCTCCTTTTCTCTGTGGATCATTGCTGTTGTGTGTTCTCAGTTTAAGACAGCCAGATCATCTCAGCAGTCAGCACACTAGCAGAACTGAGTTCCAGAAAGGAAGCAGTTTCTGGTGCTTTGCGTATGTCCAAATCCACACAAGTGGGAGAAGGTTCCAGTGCACATTTCCCATGCTTCCGAGTTTAGGCATTGTGGTGACTATTCAGGAATCACTCATGAGACAGAATGTATTTTCTAGTATGACAGAAGGGTTTTTCCAAGCAAACTGCGGTAACATAGTGTTGAATATGTTGCATGTCCATGTTAGAAAACAGAATCCAGTCATCAGCTAATATAAAAGATTCCCCAGAGCAGTGTTTATTTCAAGCTTCTGTCAAATAGTTTGGCTTTTCTGCAGGGTCCCTGTGACTTCCCCTCCAATGTACTTTCTCTGTTAACTCATTTCCTATCATGGTGTTACTGAGACACAGATCTCAGGATGGAGAGAAGCATAAACCCAAGTAAGCTCCTTCTTGGGTCCTGAGAGGTGAGAGGGATTCCTTCTGTGAGGGTTTCTCCCTGGATGAAGTGCCAGTGCTACGTAACTGCATTGTAATTAACACAATTATGGGCATGTTTTTGAGTCTCGGTTTACACAAGGGTGCAACAGGCCCAGAGGCTAGTCCATAACCATGTGTTATGTGGAAGATGTGTTGGAATAATGGGTTTTCCGTGAAAGGCTGTCATGCTTCTGGAGATGTAGCATAAACACGTTCCTTCCTGTTGAGCAGCATCATATTAAACTGAATTGCGTGAATTGGAGGTCACCTGGACTGCTCTTGGGAAGTGCTCCAGAATGCTATTCTGTTCCTTCTAGAGAATTTGTTTTTTGTATCTTCTTTTTTTTTCCTTGAGACAGAGTCTCACTATGTCACCCTTGGTAGAGTGCCGTGGCGTCACAGCTCACAGCAACCTCAAACTCTTGGGCTCAAGTGATTCTCTTGCCTCAGCCTCCCACGTAGCTGGGACTACCAGCGCCTGCCACAATGCCCAGCTTTTTTTATGTTGCAGTTATAGTTGTTGGTTAGCTGTTCTGGGCTGGGTTTGAACCCACCAACTTTGGTGTATGTGGCTGGCTCTGTAACCACTGTGCTATAGGCGCTGAGCCATGTTCTCTGTATCTTAAGTCAACTGTGTGCCTGGGCAGTTCTGTCCCCTGACCTCTCCATCCCCAGGGTAGATATTAAGGGCAGGTAAGGAAATAGAATATGTCTATTTGGGGGTAGTATTTTTGTTTTAAATGGTACTATGTAATAAGTGTGAGCTAAGGAGACAGAAAAACACTGGATCAGAAGATTACCTCTATCTACAAGGGGAAAATGAATGTAAACTTTTACTCGATAGAGAACTGAAAGAGAATGTATTGTTGTCCTATAATAAAGAAAGCTGTCCTCTCACAGGATAAAGTGGAATTCCAACGTGAATTATGGACTTCTTCCAATTTTCATTGACATTGCTTCTTATCAGATACCGGGAAGGGCTACCTTTCCTGAAAGGGAAAGTGGGCACTGTCCTTTCAGAGCAAGCTTGTAAAAATTCCTGATCTGCAGATTTGCTAAAGTGACTGTATATACTTATATTCATAATTTAAATGATTATTTATGGTCAGATACATATTGTTAAACTTGAAAATGTTTTATTACATTACATCAAATAAAGTTTATTTGTAGCTGAAATAAAGCAACTTAAGTAAAGTTTTTTAATTAAAAGGTCTTATATCATACATATTGCTGTATGCAGAATGGCAAAAGGGAGAACTTCATGTTTGCCAAAACCCTAACACACAGCTAAGACAGTTCTGTAAGTAATTACATTACATTTCATTGCAATGATTCATCCACTTAGTAAACTTTTGGTTTTTTGTTTTGAACAAGGACTGTTCATTACTTAAGTTGATTAGTGAGTATCGGTTAGGCTCTTGCTACATTCAGCACAGTAGGCATTGAGGGCACAAAGATGGGTGCAGTTCTCACTTGGAAGGAGGTCGCCATCAGGTATAAGGCGACATAGCCCTGATTGTCACAGTTTAGAACAGTAAGTGCTATAGGCGGTTGCAGGGAGTAGAGTTTTTCTTTCCTCTGGTATAAGACAGGGAGTTGGATTGATTTAGGTTTTCAAGTGTGTTTAATTTTTTATTAGAAGCTTTGTTATTCAAATTGTCTCTTCTTTACCCCATCTGACTTGAATACTCGATTATTGAACCCTCTGCTTCATTCTGGGTACAGAGGCTGGACTTCATATATATATACACTGTGCTTTAAATGTATGGCAGCCAAATGAAACGGAAAGGTAACAATTGAAAGGGAATGAGAAAAAGAAACAGTATTATTTCACATATGTCATAATTTGTCTATGCCCAAAGTACAACTTTTATTTTAACTAAGAATTGGGAAAATCACTGAAACAAACATTTTATATATTTTATGACTGTTCAAGCAAGAATGACTATTATAACTAATCTCTCTTCTCACGCTAGGGTTTCAGCTGTCATCTTCTGGCAAGGCTGAATATTGGGAAACCATGCTTGGAAAGTAAATTACTTGTAAGAGATAACCAAATCACTGTTGCCTTCGTGTTTAATTTTATTCTATAAATATTAAAAAGGCAGCTTTCAGAGTTCCTACATTTTCTAGAAACTGTTCCATAGCTGAAAACATTTACCATGATGTCATGTGCTTGAGATGCTCATATATGTATTTGATAATCAGTTGAATGCAGTTTCATTAGATTCATTGATCGTAGGCATGAGATCAACAGTATGAATAGAAAATTCAGGCTATTTCTCAGATTGTTTATGCTAATAATTGTCTGAATTAACCATCTGGAGATAGTGGGAATTTTTCTTTCAGCGTTTTGATTATTGACTGAGTTTTCCATTTAATGGATATAAATGTTTACAAATCTTGAATTTTTTTAAAGTGGCCTATATTCCTTCTCATTTCAAGACCTCCATACAAGGCTCTTCCCTTCAATCTGGAATATTCTTTCTGCTCTTAATAATTTATTTGATGTATGTCTTCAGCATTGCCCAGTAATTCTTTAAAGGCGGGAGCCATGTTCTGTTTTCCTCAACAGCATGCCCATTCCTTAGCATTGCGCTGAGAATATACATGCATATGTACATATATATATGCATAGATAATGTCATACATATATGTGTGGTCATAGATAATGTTTTTTTTATTAAATCATAGCTGTGTACATTAGGGCAATCATGGGGTACAGTGTGTGGGCTGGGTAAATGGTGGGATCACACTTATGGTGCATCTTAGAAGGGACAAGTGAAACCTACTAAATGCAGAACACAAATATTTTCACATAGATAATGTCTTAATGGGAAGGAAAGAAGGAGAGAGGGACTGAGTTGCCTGGCACCTTCATCTTTGTATATGGAGAAATGGCATACCTAGCGAAGGGGGAGAGGGAAGTGAAATTAAGCCCTTCCTTGGGCTCCTTAGGGCAGGCACTTCACTACGTGGAGCTGCTTCTTTTGCATGAGTTAGTCCTATCAGGAGAGCAACCTTTTCTTAATTTTCTGCACTGATGGAGCAGAGCTGTGTATGTGCTGTGGCCCATATGTTGAAACTTGTTTATCTACAGCTAGCCAGATGGTCTATAACAGCATACAAAGAAGCCATTTGGAAATTTTTGGAGGGTCAGTGCATTCTGAAAACATTCACAGTAAAGCATATTGTGATGTTTGCTTACCCTAAGCTCACAGGGAGGAACACCTTGTTAGAGACCATGTGTGAAACTTGTAGACTTTGAGAACCAACTCAGAGATTCTAGTTCCCAGAGACAGAAGTTTACTTAATGGGATCACTCTTTAAACTTGTTTTACTTACAGAGTCTCTGGAGAAGGAATGTAATTATTTTTTTTTCTTGAGACAGGGTCTCAACTCTGTTGCCCAGGACAGGGTGTAGTGGCGTCAGCCTAGCTCACTGTAACCACAAGCTCCTGGGCCAAAGCAATCCTCCTACTGTAGCTTCCCAAGTAGCTGGAACCATAGGAGCCTGCTCCCACACCCAGCTAATTTTTCTATTTTTTTGCAGAGACAGGGTCTTACAGGTTGATCTCAAATTCCTGACTTCAGGCAATCTTCCTGCTTCACCCTCCCAAAGCTAACATTGTAAGTGTGAGCCACTGTACCTGCTAGAACATTATTTCTTAACTGAAAATACTTTGCTTTTAAAGTTCCTGCTCAGTTAAATACATTTTTTTAAACCTGCTGTTCAGTACAGGCTATCAGAGATAGGATGTGATTATCTATAAAAATATAAAAGTAAAATTTACTGTGGCTAATGTGAAACAGAAAGTGAGAGAGGTTGGCAAGTATCAGAAGTAGATTTGCAGATAACAGTTATGTTAAGTCTCTGGCACTTAAAAGTGAGATGAAGGAATTAGCACCTAAGCTAATGGTGGGGAAAGAAGTGATAATCCAAAAAAGCAGATAGTAAGAAAAATCTGGAATTTATTTTGATTTGTATTAAGTAATATTTTTGGTGCCAGATTATCTTCCCTCTCTCCCTTTCACTCTGTTGCCCAGGCTACAATGCTGTGGCATCTTCCTTGTCATAATAACCTCAGACTCCTGGGTTCAGGTGATCCTCTGCCTCAGCCTCCTGGGTAGCTAAAATTACCTTTTCTAATTACATTTTGATTAGGCTATTAGTAAAATGCTCTTTATTCTTTAAACCCACATAGTCTCTTAGTAGGTGGGGTTGTTCAGAATTATGATGTGAGGCAGCAGAAAGTTGTAATATAAAAGTTTGTCATAGATAATTTACAGAGTGAATAATCCACTTGTTGGAAAAGGAGGTAAAACTGTATCTACAGAGCATCACAGAGCTCAGGGATCTCATTGTTGATCTAATACAACCCTCTACTCTTTTGCAAGTGGGAAAATGCTAGACCAGAGCCAAATTTTGTCTAAGTTTGTTTAAAGGCATATGGTAGAGAGCAATCCTTTGCTCTATACCTTTGGTGAAGAAACCTTTTTCTAAAAAAATCTGTCACATAGCTGTGCATTTAAAAAATGTAATAATAGAAATTATTTATAAGAAAAATGAAGTGAAAAAAACAAATGATAAGTCCAGCTTTTCTTACCAGGTTCGACAGATATAAAATTACATTTTAGTACATATGATCAGAATAAAAATAACATGGAGAAAAAAAAAAGAATCTCCCAAACTGACCATTGTTTATTACTCAGTTTGGGAGAACCTAGCAGTTACCCAGGTCGGAAATTATGGTAGCATAATCATTGCATGTGCAGGACTCTAAGTTTGCAAGGCTCATTCTATAGTACACTGTGGTGCATGCCATCTGGGGAGAGCACCCAGGTACAAGGAGCAGCTTGCCCCTGAGGACTACACCTGGAGTAATCCTAGTGCAAGGAACCTACTTGCTTCAACCAGTGTTCCTAAATAGTAGTGAATCAGAACCTTTAAGCAACTGGAACTTCCTTACCCCTAGGTTTTTCCTTTTTAGTTTTTTATAATTAAATTGAATCCATGATGCTGTCCTGAATGCCTTGAAAGGTATTTAATTTTTAAATGAGTATATTAAAAACATTGTTCTTAAAATAAGGTGAAGAAGGAGACAAAATTTGGACAAAGTGTCATCAGTAGTTTGAGGATAAGGTTGTGATATTAGAAAGATTACTCAAGCAACCATGACAACTAATACTTTTAACCCAGTGTTTTTCAAACTTTGCTGTGAAGGAGAATTATCTTGAAAGCTTACTCAACGTGAAGATTCCTGGACCTTGTTTCAAGAGATTCTGATAGAATAAGTCCCAGACTGGGATGCAGAGTGAAGAGCTTTTGATCAGCCTAGCAGGTGACGAGCTATAGCTAGTTTGGGTTCCAAATGATGAGAATTTATCTTTCTTCATATACTGACAAGTTGTATTATCTAGCCAGTGCTGTGTGCTATTAGTGTGGAAAAACATGCTTAATGTGAAATAATATCCAATTTTTTTGTATACAGTTATGGAATCCTGTCAAATATGCAACTTGCTCACAAAGTTCTTTCTTACATTTTCTTTAGTACTCAGTGCTTACTGTTGGTAACAAAAATCTAGCCAGCTTGTGGAGGAAAATAATTCATAGATCACCTTAGAGAGTTTGCAAATATGATATTTAAAGACATACATATGCTTAGGTTTAAGTGACTTCTATTGTTATGGTTCCTTTCTAATTTGGTCTTGAGGTTTCTCTATCGAGAGTGGCCATAGGCCAAAATAGCCACTCTCAAGGGGAGAGTAGAAAGAGGCTGGGCGTGTTGGTCAGGTGAGACACAATGCAGTGAGGTAGTGAGACCAAAATGCATGAAAGACAAGACATTGTAACAGGTCCCGAGAGATCAGGGTTGTCAACAGGAGCCCAGCTGGAAGTCTGAAGGTAGCAGGGAACTTTACTGGACCTCAGGGGACATAGTCTGATCCATTGAGGGCTTCAATGAAGCAAACAAACAAAAAAGATTGGGAAGGAAGAATTTGCTCTCTGCCTGACTGTGGGAGCTGGGATATTGTGCTTCTCCTGTCCTGGAAATAGGACCATCAGCCTACTAGTTCCGAGGCCTTTGGACTCCTACTGAGCTATACC